>OMNN01097279.1:4388-40037 GCA_900302755.1 Chromis chromis
TTATGGAAGCCCTAAATGGCCATGGGTCAACTTAATTTTTCGCTCCGTTTTCTCAAGACTACGAGATCATTTTGTCGTTATCACGCGATAACAAATTCCGTTATGTCGTGATAACTACAAAATTATGTTGTTATAACGAGAAAACATAGGAGAATTATCTCATTTTCTCGAGAAAACGGAGCGAAAAAAATAAGATGACCCATGGCCATTTAGGGCTTCCATAGTTTTTTATTTTTACAGATATTGTTTTACAGTGTAGGCTAGCTGAACCTGAATGTGCATGTGTGCTTGTAAATACTACTTTCAACATTTTGGCTTAAATAGTCTTAAATACTCTTTGTTTTCCCAGAGGTGTGGTCTCAGTTTCAGTGACAATACTCAACCACTTCCTACTTTGAAACTAGTGACCTGTTAGTTTCACCTTTCACAACCTCAGCGAGACACCCAGATACATTGTTTGTAGTCATTTAGGGCCTCATTGTGATCGTTTTGTATGTCTCAGTGGACAATTTGTGCTTCTTTGTGCTATTTTTGTCTCTTAGTGGACATTTTGTGTTTCTTTGTGAACATTTTGCAGTTCTCAGCATTTTGTGTTGTTAGTTTTGTGCTCATTTTACACTTTGTTTTTTTGTGTGTCTCTTTGCAGTTGTTTGTGAAGATATTCTCACTGTCAGTTGAGTAACCCATCCATGACACCAGTAAGCGACTATTTTCTGGGTATCTGGGTCACAACTTTGGTTCTGCCCTGCAACAATGATAGGCTGAAGATGAAAGGTGATCATGGTTTTGCTGTGGTAGCTTGTGAATCAGACTCTGGAAAATCAAATCTTCAAAAAGCATCTTAAAACGCCTTTGTTTTCTTTGGCTTTATCTTGATTTTAAAACTTATTCCCTCTGTTCTCTCCTCAATCTGCCCTCTCTTCTTTCTGCAATGTACTAATTTTCTTGTGCCCTACATAAAAACATACTCAGAGAAGTAAAAGTAGAGAAAGTACGACTAAGACAAGTTTGGGTTCTTCAACTGTACCAAACAGCCATATTTTGTTTTTATTTCACAATGACACATTGGACAGGTACTGTAGATATATATATGTATATATATCAAAAACACATCAGCAGATGCATCATATCTAAAAAAAACAAAAAAAACAAAACACTTTTGTTTTCAATTTGCACATAGAGCTCGAGTCATAAAAGACAGAATAAAAGTGACCAAACATTACAAATGAAGAAAAATACATTTCCCAGCAAATATTTCTATATTGCATACACATTTAATTGAGAGTGGAAATATGAAACGTATCAAGAGAGCAACTCTGGATGATATCTGTGCTGATGAGGGAAAAGTCGTACAATTTCAAAGGCCACCATATGGACTTTAATTCAGCAAACAGCCAGCTCAACTATCCAAAGAAAGCAGAGGACAGACGAGCTATATGATGAGTCATTCCCTACACAGTTATGAGTAATATTGGAGGATACCAGCAGGCGCTGGTAAGCAGCAACTAGAGCTCGTAGTGGAGCCAGTAAAAGTCGAACACCAGGTCTCAGTTTGGTCATGCAAACATAGTAGAACGTCCTGGAAATATAAAAACTCCCTCAGCATGGATTGTGACGAGGTGCCGGACACATTCATGACGATTTTCAAAACAAAAAAAAATCAACCAACAGCCACCATCAGAAAGCTTTCCAGTACAGATTCACACGGACAATAGTGTTTCACTAATGGCGTACAGTGCTCATTGCTTCACAACACACAACCCTCTGGCTTGCAAGGCATCAAATTTATGAATAAACATTTAATTAGGTGAGTGTGCCATCGCAAGAAGTTCCATTACGCTGTGTCTACTTTACTTGGTGCTATACCACAGCAGTTTGTTTCTTTTCTCATTTAAAAGGCAAGGTGAGTGTGTTGATACGGCTTTTGTATCCAACTGATGACTGCAATTAAAACTGAGTCAAGGCCAGAGAAAAGTCTGAAAAAACAAAATCATTATAAAAAACGTCACATCTGAAAAAACTGACTACAGCATAGATGGTCTGTCAAAAAATTCCAAGACAGAAAAATTGCAAAAATGTTTCTATCATCCAAACTAAATATTACAAACAGCATCTACAGAGAGAAATAGATCATCTCTAATAACTTAAATACTTAAATTATTATGCAATACCAATACTATTCCGCTTGGGGCCAGAGGGTAAGAAAATAGATCTGCTCAAAGCCTACACAAAAAAACTAAAAGGCAGACTCTTTCGCCAGCAGGTCCATAGGCTACACTAGATAACCTAACGTGTGCTCCGACTTGCATGAGTTGTGTGTGTCCGTTTGGAGGAGAGGGCGTCTCTCCGATCCCTTCGGTCCAGTGAGAAGCTTTGGCACAGAAACACCAGAGGACACGGTGCTAATGAGGGACACTCATGCAGGCCTCGCTCCAGTCCTGGAGGAGATGAGGTCAGTGAACCCCAACATGCATCGCAACCATACTGCCAGGGCTACAGACAACAAGAGGGGCCGAGTGGCAGAGGAGAGGCTGGGAGGGGTTGAGGATATGGAGAGACAATAAAGAGATGGAAAGAAACAAAGGCTCAAATGCATGAACATGGGGTTGGAGGATGGTGGTTTCAGCCATATAGAAATGTAATAACAGAGAATAAAAGGCAAAGGAAAATGATTTCCTTATCGGGGCAATGACAGGTCAAAAAAAATTACAGCTTCCTGCAAATGACAGTGATGTTTTTGCCCAAAGTGGTAGTTTTGCTGCTTCTCCTCTGTTTCTTTCCGTCCCCTCCATCTCACAGAGACGACTCCACCTCTCTGGCGATGGTAATCTCGGCGTCCGACCGAGGGCGAACCTGAATGGCTGCAGCCTGCTCTGAGGTCTCACTGATCGCCTCAAGGGCTGAAGCAGCAGCACACTTAGGGTCACTGCCGGCCTTCTTGTCTGCGTTCTGTTTGTCCGCAGAGCCGCAGCACAGCTTGGGAGCGCACTGAGTCCGACAGGAGAGCTCGCACAGGGAGTCCCGAGACTCCGAGTTAAACGTGACAAACTCGGGCTGGATGGTGGTGGCGTGGATGCCCTCGTCGTGGAAGAAGTCCTTGATGCGTTTGGCCACGTCCATGTAAGACGTGGGGTCGTGGCATTTGATGTGCGCCGTCGCAATGATGCGGCTCCCGGCCAGTTGCCAGATGTGCAGCTCGTGGATGGCGAGGACGCCCTCCAGGCTCAGCAGCCGCTCGTTGACCCGGTGCATGTTGATCTGCTTGGGCACGGTCTGCAGCAGGATGAGAGCTGACTCTTTCAGAAGCGGGTAAGTGGTGTACAGTAGGATGCAAACCATGATGATGCAGAGCGTGGGGTCCAGGTAAAGGACCCAGCAGGGGCCGGCGATCTTTGTTTCCATCACGGTCGGACCTTCCAGCAGGTCGACAAGAGTGTGATTGACGTGATGGTGGTCCGTGGTGTGGCTGTTGATACACGGGTTCACACACATTTCACCAGATTTGCAGGGCTTCCACACAAAGATAAGCACCAGAGCATTGACCACCACGATGACAGAGCCCAGGGCGTCACCCAACACGTGCAGGAAGACCCCGCGCATGTTGAGCTGCGACGAGCCATGGTCATGGTCCAACTCGTCGAAGTGGGTGTTTCCATTCATCTGCACCTCTGTGCTGTCTTTACAGTGGACTTCTGAAGATAAAACGGCAGAGAGGATAGTTTAGTCTACTGGAACATGACAGTTAAATAACCAAATGGACTTTGACACTGAGCTACAAATACAGCATGGAATGGGTACAGACAGACCAAGAAGTGTAACAAAAAGAAATGCTATGTGTAGAAACTCAGCTCATTGAGGAGAAACAACAAGGTTACAACAAACTGCCCCACAGGAATAAGATTCTAGGAAGATACCATTAGTGCCAACCAGTTGTTAAATTGTTTAGATACATCATTTGAGGTTGAAGCGCAGGTCCATGTGAAATGTGACACTGCGTAGTAATTCACATTAAGCAAATTCAATTACTAATTGCAGGCAGTGTGGCGATGGACACAGCGCTGAGGGCATGGCACCTGAGCAGCAGCGGCTTGCCTCCATCCCAGGACACCGCCTGGTCATTCATCAACGGCTAATGGTGTGTCTGGGGCTGTCGACTCCACGGTTACATTGATGTATAACCCCATAACAGCAATCAGTGCACAGAGGAGGAGGGAATATAGTCCCCATTTATTGAAACTGGCAGGGCTTAACCGTGTGGGGGAGAAAAGGTCTTCTGTATGGGTTTAACCCTTCAGAGAGTGAGTGAGGGGGGACCGACTCTGGGACAGATTGACCAGCAGCAGGCACAGGGAAGCTTTTTGGGGTAGTCTGTTGCTTTACTATCAACAAGCGGACGCCAAACTCACACAGAGACAGAAAGAAGAGCCATTATGTGTTTAAGGTAACCAAATACCAGAACATGGCTGTAACAATCAGCTTATCACAGCTTAAAAACAATGGATCCACTTGTGCACTAAGTGTGGAAATTACCATAAGCCATGAGACCTTTACAAATGTTGGTCAAATATGGCTTTTGTTTTTAAAAAAAACAACAACAAAAAACAGGATGTTTCAGATGCTTGTACATATTTCTATGAGTCAATTGATAGCGGTCAGTGTTACAAAGCCTGAAACCTGAGAGTTCAACCACTTAAGTCGCTGACGGTGGCCACGTTTCCATGGATAGAATGACCCAACAAATAGTGATACCAAACACATATGTCTAAATACCACAGCTGTCAAGGAAACAATGAGGATTAGTTACTCAGGCAGTCCCTCGGGGAAGCCTGGAGATATACAGATGTACTGTTATGCAATCTGGACTGTTAACAATGAAGATAAAGGCTGGCACATGCTGTCAGATTAATGGTGGGACACAATGGGGCTGGATTTGTAGGGTTTGGACAGTTCTGTAGTGTGCACATTTGAACAAAGGTAGACAAACAAGTGAGATTAAGTTCAGGAAAAATACTTCAGTACAGTAAAAAAGCTCCAGCTTATCATATTTACCATTTCTTGGCCTCGTATCACCCGGGCTGCTGTGATTTCCCACCAAGTTGTTGGTCTCCTCTCCGGAGGATCCGTTCCCAGCCTTTTGGGACTTGCCGGTTTTACTCCTCTTGTTCTTTCCCCCGTGAGAGTGACCTCCGTGGGAGTGCCCGTGGCCTCCGCCGGCGTGCCCGTGGAACAAGCAGAGACCGAGCAGGTTGATCAGGAGCCCCGCGGCACCGACCCCGGCGACCACCTCCGGGCTCTCGATCTCATGGGGCTCGGTGAACCGCTCGACAGCCTCCAGGACGATGGTGAAGCACAGCGCCGTGAGGAAGACGGCGTTGACCAGAGCCCCCATCACCTCCGCCCGGATCCAGCCGAAGGTGTTTTTGTTGGTCGCCTGGGTTTTCTCGGCGAATCTCACCGCCACCAGAGCGACCACCAGAGCAATGACGTCCGACAGCATATGAAAGGAGTCCGACAGCATTGATAGAGATGCGGTCATCCGACTGACCACCACTTCCACAATGAAAAAGCCAAAAGTCAGTGAGAGCATGCAGAGCAGCCGGACGCGATTGGGCTCACAAGCCATTTTTTCTGTCCTTTCGTTGATTCAAGTTTCGGGTTAAATTAACGTTTCACCTTATCTTCTCACCAAATCAGTCGGACATCGGCGAGCTAGCTTCAACTCCGAGCTAACGACTTAAGCTAGCTGGATCCCTGAAACAATACAATCAATGCTAACAGCGTCCTCGTATACTACTGGTATCTGGCGACGGCAGCATCAGTCGGCAACATGTGAAGACAAACACCGGCGTAAATAGTCCGAGAGTCTAAAAAACCGTTTCAGTACACCGTGGTCGTCCCTCAGCATATTCCAGATTCGTTTGCCGACGAGCTCCGTTTGCAGACGGCTGAAACTTTGCACCCGAGCCGGTAAACTTTCCACACGGAACACGGCGCTCAGAGGACACGCCCAGGACGATCCCTATTGGTTGACGCGGTACGAGGACGAATATGATTGGTGGGATTTTGCAACTCTCGCAGGTAGGCGGAGCAAACAAGCCAGACAACAGCGGTTGCTACCCACGCCAACAGCAGCTGTAATCTCGCGATGACAGCCTTAATTGATTTGTAAATCTAATCTTGTAGTATCAGTCAAAACTTGAGATATCAGATACTCAACTGCTGTCGGTAAATGAGCAAACATTGGACCTTTACTCAGATTTTTCATTGATTTCTCATCACCGAGGATGACCCAATTAGATAAACTAAAGAAAGCGAGTTTATCTCCGAATTTAAATGTCTGTCAGGTATTGCTTCAGCATTGATAAACTATTTTACTCTATAACAATCGTTTTTCCACACATGCATGCAATTTTTAAGAGCTATTTGTCTTTAATGGAGTTAAACATAAAGGTTTCATCGAACAATGGGAAACCTATCAAAATAATATTTCAATCGACTGAAAACAAAAGTGTCCCTCTGAATTATAGCCATTTTAATGTAAAAAATAAAAGATTTCCAGGTGTGGAGACTTTACTGCTTTGCTTTTCATCACTAAAAGAAGTCTCTGGAAGTGGTGTTTGACTTTTCATGGGAAACTGATGACCCCTTGTGGGAACCATCAGTCTTGATTAAACAGTCTGTGTTGTGTAATTGTAATTTACTAGCAGTAATTGTTACTGTGAAAGTGAACTGTCTCTTAACAGTAAAACATCTTGTATTTTTTAATACATTCAATACTACTTGAAGTTTCATTTGTTATAGTTTATATGCTCATTGTCATCACAGGTTCATAAATTATTCTTCATATATACTATCTCTTATAGAAACAGGTAATCAAAGAATCTGCCCTTTTATGTCTGCAGCCATATAAAAAACTCACATGAATATAGCAAGAATATACAGCACAGTGACAAGACAATAGCTGCCTGTAATATCCACACATACACAAATCAAACTGTCCATCTAAAAAAACTGTTCAACTAAATACGTTGTTATAACATACACATAACAACACACTGGGTTGAGTTATTTGGCTTCACTGCTACTCAACTATCATAAATAAATTTAAATTTACATCCAGTTATTATGACTCTCAGCCATCAGAAGTTTCACATTCAGTAATGAGTCAATCACATGGGTTTGATCAGCGAATGCCCAGGATCTGCCTGCTCTTGAACTGACAGATCTTCTCCACTTCGTTCAGTGTTTGTGCTCGTAGATTTGCCGCCTGCAGCCTCCTCAACACCAGCTCCTGGGACGTCACGCTCTGACGACTATCAAGCCGCTGGTTCTCTTTGCTCTCACTGGCAAAGTGGACTTTCTTCTTGCCAGGTGACAGGCTCTCCACATCTAGAGCCAAACGGCAAGAAGTCAGTAACTGATTTACAAAGATCAGGCGGAGCATTACATCACGGGGCAGCCATAATTACAATCTTTACAATCCAACATGACACCTAGATTTCATTTTGTCAGGTGTGTAGCATGAGCTGTGCCCTTAAAATCCAGCTTTGATATAAATTATGCTTTATTGGTGTATAAAAACTTCATTTACATGATGAAAATAAATATATTTGATTTCAGTCATTCAAATTCTAGACGGATGCATTAACACATAAAAATTCTGCTCAGTTCTTTTCTTGATTCAGTAAGTCCAGATGTCTCCGGTGGATTCCCATACCTATGTCTTTGCCATAGAACGGTGCCAAGTCCCTCTGCTGCTGTAGGCGGTTGCAATTCTTTAGTAAACTCTCAGCTCTGAAACAGCAGATAAAGAACAAAAATGTACTAACCAGCAGGAAAGACTGACAAAAAAAATATGTTACTGAATGCGAAAACTAGGCAAAATGACAACATAGACTGTTCAATGGCCATCTCTTTTTGTTTAGAAACGTTTTACCGTGCAAGCTTCTCATTTGACAGTCGCTCACGAATGCACAGCTCCTGTTCCCTTTCTGCCATTAAAAGATGAAAAAGACCATTTTAGCTGTGGATTCTATGTTACTCGTGTGTGGCCACCAATTTTATGCTTGCTTTTATATATATTTAGACATATATATGCGTACATACACACTCACACATTTATATTGCAGCATGTAATCTGTACTGTCAGCTAGGAGCTGTAGGTGTAGAAGTAGGTCAACATTTGGTTGCAGCACTTCTGTTACATGCAACATGAACAAACCTGTTCCATCTAGCAAGTTTCTTCAACTGCTTTGCCATCTCTTAATTACTGGAACATGCAATTATATGCTAATCTGAGTGTGTTCTGCAACTAACATGTATTTTATCAAAACAAGTCCACAGAATTTAAATAATGCCTGTAATACATAATAATACATTTGTAAAAGAGGATACTGCAGTGAAATCCTCCAAACATAAAACACAAACAAATATCAATGAAATACTATTTACATAAAAAATACACGTATATATTTTTGAATGTTTCCCCAGAGTTAGTCCACAGCTATACTAATCTTTCATCATAAGCAGCTTTGAATAAGTTTATCCGTACAGTAAAATGCACTAGCCCAGCTGCAGGTCAGCAGGGGTCACACTGTTTCCTGACTGACCTAGAATTGAGGTCTGTGTGGCACAAATGGGGCTAAAAATAAAAGTCTTACTCTCCAGCCTTTCCTCACGTTCCTTCAGAGCCTGTTCTCGGTCCCGCAGCGCCTGTTCCTTCAGTCTGAGCTCTGCGGCTGAGGCAGGCACCGGTTCAGTCGGTTTGTGGACGGGACAGTCGGAGTCCGCCGATCTCCTTCGGGGCCGCAGCTGTGCCCTCCTCTGCTCCTCGGCAACCGCATCACTCAACAGGCTGCTCTGGAGAATAGACTCCACAGAAGGCCTCAGATAGTCCTGGCAACAGAGGGGACAGATTAATCTACCCTGACTGCACCGAAACACAAAGTGGGTAGCTGATAGCACTGGCACAGTGCCTGGGAAAGTGAGCTGCTGTCTCCAACTATATTATAGCATTGTTAAATAATTCTTCTTCTAACCTTTAAGTTGAGCATTTTGCTGAGTAGGGTGTTCAGTTCCTCAGAGTAGCGGTAGGGGATTCTTCTGAACTTCCCCTCCCTGATCTTTTCTGCCAACTCTCTCTGGTTGTAAGCAGTAAATGGAGGCCTAGACAGGAAAAACATTGGAGAAACCGTCTGATCTGCAGTCAAACAGTTTGCTGGGGGAACCCGGGAAAGCAGAGGAGTTGAATAACTTACGATAATGCACAAAGTTCATACAGCAAACAGCCCAGTGACCAAATATCTGACTTCTCGTTGTATGACATCCTGTTTATTTGTTCCTGAAAGAAATAAAACAGTTAACAAATAGTGTCAAAAGTGGCTTATTAAGATATCAATTGTTCTTTGTGTTGTCAAATGACAAGACTAAAAGAAAATCACTTAAAACGTAAAAAAATAAAAACATAGGTTCCCTTAAAAAAGGCATCGAAAGGAAAATGCTCAGATGCAGCAACATGAAAAAACTCACTGGAGACATGTAGTATGGTGTTCCGACAAACGTCTTTGCAAAGCTGGTGTCATGGTTCAGGATCCTCGCTAGACCAAAGTCGCCAAGCTTGATGTTCTGCTTGATGTCGAGGAAGATGTTGGCTGGTTTCAGGTCTCGATGAAGAACTGTGGCCCTGCCATCGCTACGCCTGTGACACTCCTTAAGGGCTAATGTGAGCTGAGCCATCATTCGCAGGATGAACTGCTCCTCCAGATAACGCCTGCCATTGTCAAACACACACACTCTTAACTCTATAGATTCAGTCAGGAAGCACACATGTAGACTGGAGGGATTAATAAATACACAAACTACAGTACACCGGGTTTTTAAGGACCACATGCTTACCTTTCCTTGATGCACCGACTGATGAGAGTGGACAGGTCCCCGCCTTCGCAATACTCCATTACAATGTACAGCGTGGCGTTGGTCCGGTCTATGATGCGGTCGTAGTACCTCACTATGTTTGGGTGCTTGAGCTCCCTCAGGAGGTTCACCTCAGACACCAGCATCTGCTTCTCACTCTCTGCCATGGTGCCATAGTCCAGTTCCTTCCACACAAGAATCTACAGGACAACAGTGCTTTAATTAATCAGAAGGACAGAGCTTAAAATCAAACAACTCATCAGTGGGAAAGGGTGAAGTGATCAAATAGTTATCAAACAGGAGTCAGTGTGGAGATGGAGAAAAATCAAGGTGCCAATTCACATCAGACATGACAGTTCATCTTAGAACAGAGACTATGAGATGTCATTGAAATCTGTAGAAGAAAGCCTGGACCTTTGGGGTCAGACTACCATTATCAAGGTCAACAATGACTGTTTTAACACCATGTAATTCTAACATATGGACAGTTAAGGTACCAACCAATGGCTGCAATGTCCTTTTTTCAGTGTCCAAGGATCTCTGTCTCATACCACTTCCCATCTCTTTTACTAATTCTGTCATCTATCTACTCTAAAAGGCCTAAGTGCACCAAAAAAAATCTTAAAATATCAGTAGACAAACACTGAAAAGACACAGCAATGTGTTGCATTGTCTGGTTGCCGTTTTGACGGCTACACAACGTTCTAAAAACTACTTATAATTAAAGACATGCCACTGTTTCATATAGGCTTGCGACTAGGGCTGAATATTTAATCAATTTAAAATTGAGCATGCAATCCATTACACAGTGAATACTGAACTGGAGCTTGACTTTTTTTTTTTTTAAATATTGTCAATTAAATCACAATATTTTCCACATATTGTTCAACCCTACTTGAGACTTTTCTCATGGCAACCATTTTTCCTTGTCAGACAATGAGGGCAATAATAACAACTATAACTAACTACATTAAATGTAGATGTGTCAAGAGGCCTTTTACATTTGGACATTTTGTCACGTCTCTGCAGTTAAAACACAGTTGTAAATAATAAAATTAATGATGGCTAAGTTTAATTTAGCTGCTTCAGTTTGAGGTGCTGGTAGTGTGCATGCTGTCACTGCTTACTGAGACGTGTAATTAGTAACACCTGAGCCTCTGTAGCATCACTAATCAAGATGTCCTCCAGGTAAAAGGTCTGTTATTCAAAATGGTTGGAGTGGGCCCTCCCATACATGTTTGCAGAATACATTCATCTCCCTATTTTCATCACTGTTTATGTTAAATTATGTTCCAGGTTTGTGCTAAAATAACGAACACGGGTTTATTATCCCTTGTAGTACTAAGCATTGGCTAGCATCGAGTAACATAAGCGGCTACAAGGAGCACCGGGCAGGTAAACGTTACCTCCAGGTGTGCTGTGTGTTTTGGGATGGACAGACATGTCAATGTTACTCACTTTCCCGTCAGCTTTTCGTCTTATTTTCTGGCATCTTCCATAGGAGCCGGAGCCGATGGTGTACAACACCTCGTAGTCCTCAACACGGGACGGCATCTTGTTTTTAGTCAACCGATGCTAACGCTAAAAGTTACCAAACTTTACGTTAGCGTCAACGGTCGGACAAACTCGGCTGTAGTTTGAACATAAACTAAACCAGCTGCTTTCAAAGTAGAGTCCCGGTTAACTCCTGTGCTGAGGATACTTTTTTCTGCCGATAAAAATGATAAAATAGGTCAAATGTTTGGCTTTTGTCCTCTTTACTCGATCCTCACGCTTGTGTGTGTTGCAGTTAACAAAACAGGAAGCACTCACTCTCCGTTTAAATTGGTGCCGAAATCCTCGACGCTGATTGGGCTGCTCTGTCCGCACCGTGACTTCTGATTGGTCAGTGCGGAAATACAAGTTGTGAGGTTGCTAGGCGCCTGAGAACCGCGAGAGCAGCGCGGGTAGATGACGTGTGTTCTGTTCTCCACAAAGTGGCGCCAAAAACACACGGTGAAGCCACAGCGTTTAGTTACTGAAGCAATCAGACACACTGAAGGAAAGAGGGTCAGGAAATTCAATTATTTAGGAAAATTGACTTTCAAGATCATTTGTTTTTTGTTTTTTTGTTTTAAAAAAAAAAAAGGATTGAAAGTTGCCATTCATGTCCCCATTTTTTTTTTCACTCGAATATAATCTGTGACAGCACCAATCAAAATTTTGCAAGATTTGATAAAACCAATAGGGTTTAGGTCTGTCTGGCTCCCTGCTGCACTGCATATGAATGACCAGCCTGTAGAACACCTTAAACAGACACCAAATGCACATGATTTGGAGCTCCAGTAATATTATTATTTCGTCTCAGATTAATTTGGTATTTTTTAAATTAAAAAAAAATTGTAATTAAAAAAAGTACAATGTAAAACCAGGTAAACACTTCGTTGTAGGGATCCAGTGATGCTGTTAAAAATAACCACACATATCTAATTGGAGTAATCTGCCAAAAGTTTATATTCCAAGAATCTTAAAAAAAAAAAAAGAAGTAAAAATAAACATGTGAACAAACCACTTAAAAAAAAAAAAAAAAAAAAAAACAGTTTATGTGGATAATTATTTGCAAATGATTTGAGAAATACTGGGCCTTAGGTTTTCTCAAGGAACACAATATGTAGCTGTCTAGAAAATAAATCAAGCAACATCCATAGCCAAGGACCAAGTGACATTTGTGTATAACTAAATAAAAAAGATAATGTTGTTCTAAAATCCTTAAAGCCTAACTTAACCAAAAGGCTTTTTAACCAAACAGTCCCTGCAAACAATTTGATGGATCAAAATAGCAAAAATAATAGATTACCTCAAAATAACTGACATAGAAGTAAAAAAAAACAAACCACACACACACAAGGTCAAAACAGCATATTTTTATTGTTTGTCATCTCTGACAGTGACCGTCATGATCCTCAGGGCTCTTTCGCCTCGCCAGGCGTCCTCAGTTATTCCCGAATACATGAAAGGTTTCCATAAAGGCGTCTTATCGTCGCTGGTCATTTGATTTGACCATCAGGACCACCTGAGGAGTCGCCATCTGAGAGCAGCGACACGCAGCGACCTCTCACTCTGCTCCTATATCTGGACATCACATATGTCACAGGCTACACATACTGTGTGTCTAACAAACAGTCTGACCTGAAAGAACTGCTGTTAATGATAACAAATCTGAAATGCATTTTTGCTGAAGGCATTTTCTGTTAAAAAATATGTTATATTAATTTGAAATAACTTCAGATCATATCATTAGTCAATTGAAAGTACATTAATCAAATTAATTCAGCAGAAAAGCCAAAGGTTTGGTAGTTTTGACTTCTTACATGTGATGATTTTCTGACTTTCTCTGTTTTGTTTTGTGTTTTGGACTGTTGCTCAGAGTAGAAACAATTTGAAAGCATCATGTTGAGCTAATTTCTGACATTTTACAAAACGGATGAGAAAACAACATTGGTAGTCTCAGACCAATTTCTTCAAAAATAATAAAAACAACAATGCATTTTTCTTCTTCTTTCCTCTCTATTTTTCTCCCCTTTTCTGGAAAAGTTTCATGAATACCAAGATATCAATCTAATTTTTACAGGAGCAATTTCTCTTTTCTCAACCAAGCTGATCTCTGTGGAGACAACCTTATATTGGCTTCACATTTAATCTTTCATCCATATGTGTCTTATTTCCACATAAGGATATTGCAGTTGACACAAACTGATTAAACTGATTAGATCTGGTTAATAACTGTAATATTATGCGCCTTTTCATCATATTTCTGATTTCCTGACACAAAATGAGAGCAAAGAAAAATTAGTTTCAGTTTAGATGTGCGTAATCAAAGCCTGACTTGAAGTAAATCCTCCCTGTGACAGATGAAAGATGATTTCTCTCAGTGACGTGTGATCCCTGCCTGAGATAAACGCCATCTCTGGGATTTCAGTCAGTAAACGCTCCTCTCAGCGGGGCAGCCACAGTAACAGTTGAAATTATCCTTTCAGGCCTCTCGGCTGCCAGCACCACACACTGACACTACTCACACCACCAAGAGAGTGAGAGCCCGAGCCGGTCTGTCAGTCTGCCTCTGCAAAGGTCACTCCTACAAAGAGCTGGAGGAGTTTGGACATCAGCCAGGAACAGTTGTGCGCAGGGTGGGTGGGGGCGAGTCGAAAACTGACAGCTAAAAACAACAGAGACGGTCGGGTGCCCGAGGCCGCTCTGACGTCAGCTGCCCCTGTTAAAGGCCAGGAGTTGAGAGGGAGGGGCAGGGAGGACACACAGCTCCATCCCATAATAACCTCCTCACCTCTGCCGGGGTTGTAATGGGGGTTACTGGAGGCCGGTGGTGCTTCTGTCACCTCTGACTCCCTTTGTTTGGGCGCAGTCGCAGTCAAAGACCTTTCTCAATGAGAGGTAGCACATATAAAGATGACAGGCATTTATTTAATCAGACTCACCTAGGGTGCTTAATGTTCCGTCTCCACCCTGAACAATGGAATAATGGAAAACAGAAACATTTAGCTATGATGGGTATGTTAAAGTAACATGTTTGATATTTTTAGCTGCTCAGAGGATAATAAGAATATTGATAAATATTGATTCCACTTTCGTATGTGCATGGTAAATATAAGGCTGCAGCATAGACTATGTATACACCGATCAGCCACAACATTATGACCACTGACGGGTGAAGTGAATAACACTGATCATATTGGTACTATGTAGTGTTCTGCTGGAAAGCCTTGGATTTTTCCCATCCATGTTGATGAAACTAGACACTCAAACATTGTCCCAGAACAAGCACACTCCCTCATGCAAATGGCAATGTCACTGGCCTACCCCCACAGGAAAATGCACCCCACCACATGGCAAAAACATCAAACAATCAGGAACATCTTGAGGAACATGACAGTGACCCAAGATGTTGATTTGACCTCCAAACTTCCTAGACCCCATTCTGATCAAGCATCAACAGGATGCAGTGGAACAAGTTTGATTGACAGAGGCCCCACTGCACAACCCAGAGTACCCAAAGGATCCACTGCCAACGTCCTGGTGCCAGACCCCATAGGACACCTTGAGAGGTCCTCTGGTCCATGTCCAATGGTTCAGAGCATTTTTGACCACATAATGGGGACCAACACAATATTAGGTAGGGTGTCATAATGTTATGCCTGATCGGTATATATAGACTACAAAAGATGGACGCAGCCTCAATGATATTGTTTGTTGGACTTAAGCCGTTGCCATCTTGGTTTTGTGAAACCGGACACAAGGGGTGAATGTTACTGAGAACTTGAGTGCACAATGCACTCATAAACATACCCTGATTTATCACCAATTTAACCCAAAATGGCACCATAATTTACTGAATGAACATCACACTGAATCAAAGGAGACTTGGAACCACCAATCAAGACAATAAACTCATCAGCACAATGTTTACTTAGCTAATACATCAAGTAAGAATTGTGGTCATTTTTTCATAGGCCTCTATACAATCTGACTCGACAGAGGAGTCACCTCCTGCTGGGCTGTTGGCAAGAATGCATGTTTAAAGCATTTCTGCAGACTTCAGTTTTCAGAGGTAGAGGTTATGTCCTTTTTTATATACAGTCTATGGGTTACAGCCAGCAGTTTATTAGCTTAGCTTAGCATAAAAACTACAAACAGGAGAAACCGCTAGCTTGGCTTGCTGGGCTACATATTTGGCAGGTAGATATGATATTAATTGTATTTTTGAAACTCTTACCAAGACAGGACATAAGGTTATTTTCTAAAATGTCAAACTATTGCTTGAAACTCTGACTTTCCTTTTTGCAATTTGCTTTCAAGACACAATGTCTAGGTGGCTGGACAGATGGAATGGAATAAGACACAAGCATGAAACAAATTGGCTTTTGATAAGGTGTATTTAACACTGATTACTTGTGATATGATAGTGGAACAATGGTACAAATTGAGGGAAGTCACAAAATCAATGATGAGACTCAATATTACACAGAATTATATTAAGTTTGTTAACATTAGCAGCTTACATTAGCTCCTAGATTAATGCTGCGTAAACACCAATTTGACTGTTTCATTACCACAACACTGCTGATGCTTCCTTTGAATCTCTGGATCCAGAAGTTCACCAACATGTTGTTCATCTACAAGTCTTAAGTTGCCAAAATACTATTTTATTAACATTATTTAATCCACAGTAGAAGCACAACATCTTAATATGTTTAATTGTTTCATTTAATGCATTCCCCTGTCCTTTATAGTGGTTGAGCTCTTTTGTTTTTCAGTTGTTTTAAGTTTATATTTTTGGTTTCCTAGGCGCCCCGATAGCCTAATGGTTATGTTGCATGACCCAAGTATAGAGGCGTAGTGGCTGTCCAGGGTTTGATTCCGACCTCGGGCGTTTACTGCATGTCCTTCCCCACTCTCTCCCATTTCCGACTCTATCCACTGTCCTATAAAGGCATGAAAAGGCCCCCAAAAAGTTTAGGTTTTTAGTTTCCCTCATCCTGAACTGTAATTCAGATGATACTGATCACATCAGACCAAGCAAGGCAGTAGCAGCAAAACTTTTAAGTGTAAGGCTGTTTTTTTTTGTTGCTTATCAATTCAGCATTTCGTATGTAAGAGGAAGATTGTGTAATTTCCTGTGTAAAAACTTGCACAATCTTGCTTAATGAATGAGAAATAGTGGCATTCGACTAAAAATAGACAGTAAATGTGTTTACTCTGCTCAGTTCCTGATTCTGAGCACCTGCATCCTTGATCACAATACTTTCCAAAAATGAGAGCAATTTTAATTATTTCATGTGAGAGATTTCTGTACAAAATCAGAAGTGAGCAACATGAGAATCAGAATCAGATGACAGTGTTGGGCTCTTAAGTTCGTGTTACCTGGGAAACTACTGGTGGTCCTAATGAAGCACATTAGCAGTGTTTTGACAGTTAAAACTATTTATAAACAATATTGTTGGTTGTTTTTAACGCTTTACTTTGTTGCTTATTTAGCCATGAAATCTTATTGGAGCAGTGGTGGCCTAGTGGTTTGTCCCTGGACTGGCAAGAGGTTGAGGTGGGAAAGTGACAGCGACTGCTTGTCCCAGTCACCACCACTGTGGGCCCTTGAGCAAGGCCTTTAACCCCTGACTGCTCTCCAGGCGCTGCACCGCAGCAGCCCACCGCTCCTAGTATGTATAGTTAAGGCCAAATGTAGAGAAGGAATTTCCCCAAGGGGATCAATAAAAGTTAGATTATTATTATTAATATGATTATTATTGGACTTTTAAGACTGATACTGACTTGAAAAGAAAAGAATACTGCTTTTTCTTGTCACTAATCAGCTGACATTATGCCAATACCAGTATATCTGCAAATAGTTAGCTGTAATTCTTAATGTTATGGACAATTTTCATGAGATTTAAGCTCTGCAACCCCTTCACAGGCTGGATTTTGGAGCACACTTGTTGCCACTGTTCAGTTTCTTTCACATTTGAGTGTGAAATGGATCTGCAGGAGACGCCTGGGCTTTACTGTGAGCTGTATAGTCAATACACAAAGCATATTTTGACCAAGTATCACAAGCAGGGTCATGGAAAAGAACTTTGGCTACACATTCTTTTTAACAGAAGAATTGCTACCATATTGCATTCCTCCTTGAAATTGAAAAAGAAGTAATGTGTGCACCCAAATCACGCACACATAAAACATTTTATCAGGTAACCAGAGTAGTATCTAACCAGTCAGTGTCTGTTTATTTGCAGATCATTCTCAGATCTGTAAGCAAAACAAATATTGATATATATATAAAAAAAAAAACGCTGTCACACTAAACTGAAACTACATTCAAGACAACACAAGAGGTAAAATAGATCATTGCATTATCTTGCATCGTCTTTTGTCACTTAAGATGCATAAGTTTCAATTAGATGTGTTGCATGAGGAACATACAATCCCAGCAACACTCTAGTTGGACTGGTAGCAGCAGGAGTGTCTAGGATGCCCACGGCTGCTGCAGTGACATTCAACCAGGCCCTCCTCTCCACAGCTGGATGTTTTAGTGCTTGCTGACTCAAGGGACGCTGCCGTCACCGGGGTATTCACGAGGGAGCAGGCATCAAAGCGTGACATTGAGGGCCTTGGGGAGCGGCGCCCGTGAAATAGTTCATTGCAGGTGTCCGAGGAGGAACAGTGATGCTTCTGCAGAGGACACAAAAGTTCCTCTGGAGACTAATTTGTCTGTGTAATGTGGCTGACCTTGGTGAGAGCTCCGCCGAGGAGCAGGAACGTCCACGCAGGGTGACAGTGCTCCCTCCTCCATTCGAACACCACACTGAGCAGCAGCCACCCTGGCTCCTGACTGTTAGCCCTTTGGTATGTTGGTGAAGCTTGGTGCATATTTAATCCCATTTTCCAGCTCACTTCCTGCTGTTTTCAACCTCAATTCCCATTGGCTGCCCAAAGCGTGTGGCTTCCCAGACCCGACCCTCCACATAGCACTCCAGCTGCTGTGGATATGTAGTCGATGGCACACCATGCTGGCCTCAGTTTCCATTCACCCTGTGACTCAATTTTGGGACAGACTGGCAAATCTGGAAAGGTGGTGTGGATTTCTGTCATGGCAGCTGAAATGGGGACAAAATAATGGGAGTTGATCATCTCTTAAACTGCAGATCACAAGGTTATTAGTCCTCGAAATGGGCTGAAGTGCAGATAGTACCAATGGTGGAATACAATAAACTGCATTTATCCAGGTACTGTGCTTACAGACATACAGATGGGTGAAAAATGTAAAGAAAAACTTTAAGATCTGAAAGAAAAAACTAAAAACCTGCTTCCATAATGCTCTGTGGCATGTATAAAAATGCTGAACAGGCCCAGTTGATTATGATCTTTTATCAAGATGACAGGAGAAAAAGATCTAAGTGACATTGAGAGAGGATTCATTGTTGTGGCACAGATGGCAGGAGCTTCACTCATGAAGACTCCTCAGGTAGCTGGTGTTTCAATAGGAACTGTGCCTCAAGGGACGTCTACGTTTAGATTTATGGGAAAGACATCTGTAAATAGTGTCCCAAACTGTGATTGACAGTGTACATTTGATAACCATGGTGGCATATTTTAGGTACACTTGTCCCCTTAAAGGGAAGAGTCACAGCAAATTAACACAAAGTTGTTCAGAGTGATCCTGTGAAGAAACATGTCTCTCTTGATAGGAGTGGTCTGCATCATCCATTTTGCATCAGGATTCACTGAATGGTTTGATGAGTATAAAAATGGTATGTTATGGTCTTCAAACAGACTCAACACCTTGTTAAGACAGTTTTGGTGTTTTTTCCCTTTAAATTGCCCCCATCAAAAGTTCAAGTTCTTCTACTACTACTCTCATATCTGTAGGATAAATATCAGGCTACTGCCAGCAGTCTGTTGCCTTAGTTTATTAGAAGGAAACAAAATTGCCTGGCAGCACTTCTAAAGCTACATTAATTAACTCCCATACAAGTTATACAGTAATCTACAGGAGTCTTGTCAACTACTAAAACACATCAATGGAAAATCCAGGAAGAAACAGTTTACTGCCAAATAATAGTTCAGTATGTAAAATCTCAGCTTGTAGTTTTTACACTTAAACAAACAAGCTATAAAATGATCATTTGTGAGATGCAGATGTGCAAAGAGCCAAGCGACTGTTTCAAGATCAGTTGTTTTCATAAAAAACACAGGTTGAAATATTTTTAATTTACTGCAGAAGAAGGATTTGGGGACTCGATTATTGATAAAAACGTCTCTATAAAGTACCAAGTACAACAGAAATACCACTCACACAAGAGTCGGAATGCAGGCATTTTACGTCATACACTCCTGAGCAAATAAATGAAGACAAATGTCATCAAATACTTTGTAGACTTGTACTGCTTCATAGAAGTGAGGCAGATAAACTGTGATTAGTGCAGCAGTGAGGCTCCTGCTGAGGTAAAGGAGACGAGATGTCCGTCTTGTGTTGACAGAAGACGCTGACATCAACTCGGTATGAAACCTTCCCCGACGTCACGGCTGGAATCAGAGCTCTGTAACACAAACCAGTTACTTTCAACAGCCAGTGTCTGACGGTGCGGTTAAACAACAGCTACAGAGCCGAGCAAACACCGGCTTCGGTTACCCAGACACCATTCACAGCCTCCTCACCTGAGGGAGAAGAGAAAATGGGAAAGTTTGCATTTACATTTGCAGACAAAAACAGAGAATATTAGTGGGAATCAAGGACTTTCTTGGCACCATGTTAAAGTTTAATTCC
This sequence comes from Chromis chromis, assembly GCA_900302755.1. Classification (NCBI taxonomy): domain Eukaryota; kingdom Metazoa; phylum Chordata; class Actinopteri; family Pomacentridae; genus Chromis; species Chromis chromis. Next base: position 24,613 of record OMNN01097279.1, read on the forward strand.
AGCTGGACCTTTTGTCTCTACTCCTAAGCATTATTTAGCCTCATTTGATTTCATTTATTTCCTTTCATCTTGTGCATTCATAATTGATTAACTGCTAGTAAAGACAAAGAGACTGAGCCTCCTGTCTTTCCATCATCCAGTACTTGCATCCGCTTACCACTCGTTGACTATGCAGTGGCTTTGTTAGGCCCTCAACATCCGAGGCTATAGCTCTGAATGTTTTATGATAGCAGTGGATCTGTTTATCCCTCATACTGATCATGCATTAAGGCCCTTCAAAATGAGATATCATCGATAAAAATGCAGGTAGCCTAGCCTATGTTTTGGGTCCTCTGTCATTTAAACAACACATCTTCACACTGCTTAGAATTTTACATTACATGCTCAAATATAAAGCAACAATAATGCAATAAATTAGATCTATCAGAGTAAAGACCAAATACACCCAGTAAAAGCTAGCATAAACTTTTTGTTGGTAGGTTTTTCAAAATGTTGGTGTATTTGTCTTTTTCTGAGATATAATTTTCTTAGTTTATATTATTGTTAATGATTTTTAATTAGGTGTCTGGACCTATCAACCATATTTCACATTACCTCTTTTACTCTTTCAAACAGGCCATGTACCAGCAATGTTAGCATGCTAATGTTAAGTTTTACCATTAGCTACAACAGTTAGCTATGCTACACACAACATTTTCTGGGTGTAAATTATTACAAAAAAGTAAAAAGTGTTCAAAATAAGTTTTGAACAAGTGTCTCAATGTATGAACCATATTCCATTTGACCTCTTTTACTCTAAACAGGCCATGTACTGTTAGCATGGTAACTTTAAGTTTGTCCATTAGTTAGAACAGTTAGCAATGCTACACAAAACATTCATTGGGCGTTAATTATTACAAACAAGTAATCTTTTTTTAAGATTTTATTTTTAGCCTTTTATTAGATAGGACAGTGGATAGAGTCGGAAACGGGAGAGAGTGGGGAAGGACATGCGGTAAATGCCCGAGGTCGGAATCAAACCCAGGACAGCCGCTACGCCTCTGCACTTGGGTCATGCAACATAACCATTAGGCTATCAGAGCACCCCAAACAAGTAATCTTGACCTTACAAGTAATTTGTATTTTTGTTAAAAATTATTTTTATACAAGTGTCTCAATGTATGAACCATATTTCATACGTCTTTAAAATTAACTTATTATCCCGTTCCTTTATATATAATTTCTAAAGAATGTAGAGATTCCCACATTATCCTTTTGCATATTAATTTCTATATATTTTTAAAAATGTTTTTAATCATTTACAACTGTAATGTGATGATTTTCAAAGAAGTTAATGAAAATATCTGACAAACAAATGAGTAAAGTGGAAAAACAACCGACTCAGGTCTATCTTGTCAGGTGTATTTTACAATTATACATTACCACCATTTAGTATGTTTCATGTAAAGCGCAAAAATAAATTAAAGAGCCGAACACTGTTAGGATCTTTATGATGTTTTATTCCAGCACAAGTTTTTTGTGTTGTAAAATGGCTGTGTAGCTAGGAATTAAAGGAGAAGTACAAAATGGAAAATTACAGACAGTTCTAGTATAATTTAAATCCCTATTGTGTTTATTTCCTAAAACCACATCTAGGAAAACATTATTTCCCTGCCTTCTTTGGAAACATGGTCAAAAAAAAAAAACAAAACAAAAAAAAAGGTGAAAAAAAAAAAGATAAAAGATGAAGCTTCATTTCAAGTCTCTCTCACGATGGAGGGGAATCTGAAAGGGCCGCGGGATGAAACACATTTACAGTCTGATTAAAAATGTTTAACCTACCTAGTCAGGTAGCCCTTTTTTATTTGCATTTCACACAGTTTTTACCAACAGAGGGCAGCCAGCACTACTAAAATGCACCTTTTATGCATTAGTTTATGACAATGATAATTACTGCTCCTCTATAATTTTCATAGTTAAAGCAGGCTAAGCAAATTACAAACAACCGACCTCAAAACCACGACACAAGTACATTCGAGAGACAACAGCTGCGTCATTGCAGGGCCCTGCCAGTTTCCCTCTGAAGTGACGAGTGATTCCCTCCTCGCCGGCCCAGTTTTACCTTGACACCCTGAAACCATCTTCACAACAAGAGGGAATGCGAGGATACAGCATTATTAGGGATTGTGGTCAACCAGGACGTCCGGTAAGGCTTGATAGTTTCTCCACTAAATCCTGATGATTCAAAAAGGTACAAGTCTGAAACTGGGCCCATGTGTCGCTGTGCAGCGCGGACCTACAGTAGCTCTAACGTCATGAAGCACACGTTAACTTGCTGGTCAAAACAAATACAGGGTAACACTGAGAAATGAAGGGAAAATCCTTTCTTTCTTCTTCTTTTTGTTAAACATTCATATTTTAAAATAAAATTCTCTGAAATTGTCACAGACCAAAAACACGCTGCAGTCATTTCCAACAATGAAAACTCTTCCTCAGCTTTTTTATGTACAAGATTTAAACAAACCATGACATGAGGACAAGAACAGTTCATGTGACTTAAAATCAATTAAAATTTGACCACTGGAGGTGAAACTGCCGCCACACTCTGACGTCACAGAGCAACACGACATGAATCGTATATATCAAAAATGGGGGGGGGGAGAGACAACCACACACACTCACTTAGGCAGGTTATGCTGTAAATTTACAGTAATGACACCTATAGTTCTGTAAGCCAAAATCTCTATTGTAGAATGCTGAACATTAGGGTAGCTTCCTATAAAAATCATGTTTTTTTTTCTCCATGTCTTTTTCCCCACCCCGACGACACTAAGCATATGGCTTAAATATTTGTAAAACTATGTAGTCCGATGGGGGAGTAAGAGTCTCTGCCTTCTCAGTCTGTCTTGTTGAGATGATCCTCCAGACAGATTCTGCTGTGTAGCTGCACATGGTCGTGTGTGTGCATGTTTGTATGTGTGTTGGAGAGCAGAGGGTGAAAAGGGGGAAATCCACAAAGAAGAAGTTACTTTTTAGGTGATCAAACTGCAAATCTTGCCCTGCGTTGCCACCACGTTTTTTTTTCTTTTGTTTGTTTAGCTTTTAAACAAGCGTTACGGCACATCTTCTCTTCCTCCTTTCAGGTCTGTCACAAAAAAAAAGAAAAAAGAAAAAGAAAAAAATATTCCTCAATCAAGCGCCACATCGTAGCCAACATCCCTTTAGGCTTTCAGCAGGGCCGCCAGTGTAAACATGATCCCCCTTTTCTCAGCGAGCTCACAATACTGACTCAACAGACAGGCGGACACGGAAAAAAAAGTCCCGACAACAACAACAAAAAAAATAAAGAGACGTCAACAACAAATACAATGGCCGTTGTTGTGAAGATATGCGGGTTAAGGGAAGAAAATAAAAGAAAGTAAAACATTGACAGCTACCGTTCAGGAGTATTTCCTGGGGCAGGGAGCAGTTAGGGCAGTATGGATCCTTAGTGCAATGAAGGCCAGAGGAGCGTCCGGCTGCGGCCTCAACGTTCATACGGCCGCTCGCTCTGGAAGGTGTAGCCGGCTGACGGGGCAGCAGGCTGAAAGAGAGGTCCAGTGGACTTCGACTCTCGCCAGGAAGAAGAATAAGGGCAGACATTATGCTTCTAGTCACATATATTCGATCACTCACACACACACACACACACACACACACACACACACACACGCACACACACATGTCCATACATACTTTATACTCTGTAAAACTACTACGGCTAAAGCCTAGGAGGGGGAGAGAGTCCAGTCCAGAGCATCTTCTGGAGGAGTCCTGAGCCTCATTTCGTTAACTTTGAATAAAAACTCATGTACGTGCGAGTGTCTACGTGTATGAGGACGTGTAAACATCAAAATGTGAGTCGTGACGAGTGTGAGAGATTATTCTGCTAGGCCGCTGGAGCGAGTGTGTGGCGTTAGGGTTTGTGTGCAAGTTAACTATGCCTGTGACCAGTTTGCTATTGTATGGGTTTTTCTGTAATCTGTGTGTTTGTGTACTTTGTCTTCATATGTTTTTATTTTTTGTTTCCTATTAAGTCTCTCCACTGTTGCAAATGTACATTCATCCATCGTAGGGGGCAAGTATGACGCTGGGCCACACACCAACTGATCCTGAGGCTTTTCCAGTGGTCCGATAAAGACCTCATCAGCGCACTCAAAATAAACAGCAGTAGAGGTACTGGAGGACGCTGTACCACATGTAGCCGGAGGCGAAAGCAAGCGACTGGATGAAGCACAGCCACACGGGATCGAGGGTCATCTGCCGGGAAACTGCCTCCTTCTGTCCTTCTGGAGGAGGGAATGATTCTGTGAAGAGACGGATAAATACAGACTTATCACAACGCTGCTCTGATGGAGATTTCTTGATTTGTCAAATTCAAAGTACAACTACGAGTGCTTCATGCTCGTCTTGTCCATATAATTTGTAATGCTAACATGAGCGAGTTAGGCTAACTATGCTCCACCATTTGAGTGTAAATTAAATTAAACAGCATGATTTGTCCTCCCAAATGTCTAATCCTCTGATTGCCAAGCAGTGTTTTGGTGTTTCTTCTCTCCTGTTACATTTTTACTCACTGTGGTTTCATTTTTCAATGCAATTAAAAGTCTGGCACCTCTATACAACAGCTCAACCATGGCTAGAAGTAGAGAGAACCAAAAAACATCTTTTGGGCAGCATAAAAAAGTTCTAATGCCATAAATCACAAAAAAAAGGATTATGATTAATTATTTGACCAAAACTGAAAAAATCTGGAATCAAAATGTTCAACATTTTTGCAAGTTCCCACAGGTTTCATGAATACTCGAAAAAGAAGAAGCCTCAACATACTATAGATGTTTTACTACTTAGATTTGTTTCCATACTTGTCTCTTATCTGCTATGTATAAACACAGCCTGCAGTTCAGCCAAATAGCATCCATGTCACAGTAGAAATCACGATCCAGGATAATCGCCGATTGTCCTAGGAGAGATCCCGATCGCAATCTGTCCTAGGACAAACGGCGATTCTACGACGACAATAACAAAAAACAATACAATACAATATAAATCTTATGGTGAGGGTTAGGGGTGCAAGAAAAGCTGGACTACCATGTTACCATAAACTCATAAATTAATGTATTAATTTGATCATAAAAGGAGCGTTTTCTTGCTGTATTTGTAATAATATTGTTGTTTCCTTTGTTTTAACATCATATCATTAAAATAAATTTGAGTTTGTCCTAGGAGAGACTCCGATCGCAATCTGTCCTAGGACAATCAGCGATTATCCTGGATCACGATTTCTACTGAGACATCTACATTTTTGTCACGTGACTTTTGATTTGATTAAAGTCACAAATGGTTTCACAGGTGTAACAAGAAGTGTATAATTTTCCATTTTTTACAGAATCTGGTTCTTGACAACAATTTAATTTTGTCAGATTTCAAAATGAGAAATGTAGACCAAAGTAATTTAGATGAAACATACGTTTTTACGCTTAGATTTTGTTAATTTTCCTTACAGAACCAGAAACGGCACATCATTAGTTCAAGGACCATCACAAAGTCGAAAATGATTCTTTCTGTTTTTTACTGTTCCTGGCTCTGATAGATTTTTACATATATATTTTAATAAGATAACATGTCTTTTAAAGGGCTGGCTAGGTGGTTAGCACCGTCGCCTCACAGCTAGAAGATCCCCGGTTCACGTCCCGGTTAGGACGCCTGGGATTTTTCTGTGTGGAGTTTGCATATTCTCCCTGTGCAGCATGAGTTTTCTCCGGGTTCTCTGGCTTCCTCCCACAGTCCAAAAACATGCTGAGGTTAACTGATGATTCTAAATTATCCGTACGTGTGAATGTGAGTGTGCTTGGTTGTCTGTCTCTATGTGTGTGTATATATATATATATATATGTCTCCTTTATTTATCCAGGTAAAAAGTCTCATTGAGATTAAAAACCTGAGAGAGACCTGGCCAAGACGGCAGCAACAACAATCAACTAAAAAGTTTCCTATACAAACAACACAAACAGCACGAAGCATCCGCAAATTACAAATCAGATAAAACATTTACATTCACTAAGAGACCACATTTCACAGTCTCTTAACAAAGACTTAAATTCACCCAAAGTGATCAACTCTTGGAACCAGCATTAGAAAAGAACTCTGTGGACGAAGAGCATAAACACTCTGACTGAAGTTCACAAAGATACCTGGGTAGCAGACCAAGAATGCATTTATAAATTAAAGTAATGTGTAGTCCTGTGATAGACTGGCGACCTGTCCAGGGTGTCCCCTGCCTTCGCCCTAAGTCGGCTGGGATAGGCTCCAGCCCCCTGCGACCCTACAGAGGATTAAGCGGTGTATAGATGATGGATAGTTGGATGTCTTTTAAACCCACCGGTGGGTTTTGGGGTTTGGAGGTTTAATGCTGTAACGCGGCAGGTATTTTAAATTACTGCTGGTTTTAAGAACAACACTGCGCTTGTTGAAAAAGGGTAAAAACATTCATAGGTTATACAGCATGATGTGTCTCCTAGCAACAAGTGCCCTCAAATGTCAGTCAACTGTTGCCATGGGAAACGTGCAAGGGCTTTATGGTCCTGGAAGCATTTCTCCCCTTTCTGTGTTCACATCTCAGTTTTTTCGTTTTACCAGTATCCTCAATATTGCTTAACACCCTCCTGAGTGATGTAATGACCACGTCAGCTTATGTTATGGCCACCGGCTTCAATTATTTCAGCTTTGCTTCTGAGAAATCCTGTTTTTTTTCTGTCCTTTTGGCACAGTGGATGGATTTTAAAACTACAATACCCATGAGCCTCTGCTGCTGTTGCCATGGAGAACAAGCCAGCCAGAGGTATGAATTAGAACAGGACTTCAAAACGCTTTGTTGTTGAAATATTCTGAATTAATATTAATATAGCAGCTGGATAACTCAGTGACTAACACTCCAGACCTTGGCATGGGAGATCGGTGGTTCAAATCCCAGTCAGGGTGCAGGTATCCAGTGAGGACCCTTAGGCAAGGTCCTTAATGCTGCCCCGCCTACCTACCTATGTACGTCGCTTTGGATAAAAGCGTCTGCTAAATGAAATTGTAGAATTGTAATATTCATATACAAGAGAATTTGAGGCCCATCCAAGAAGTACTCCAAATATAATTCATGAATCATTTCCTATGGGAAAAATGAATAGGACTTTTACTTCCAGAAGCACGGATACCAAAAATAGCTCCTCCTGCTTTGCATCTCAATATGTTCATAATCAAATAGTGTTTCAGCCTCTTTAGGAAAACAGAATAATCATCATAGTGTTTCAGTTTGACTTCATCCAACTGACATGGCGAGACAGACCTGTCTTGTAGAAGTGGGCCAGCAGCTCTTCTTTCTCCACAAACCTCTGATACAGCCAGTCAGCCAGGGCCTCTTCCTCCACAGGAACCTCTTTTATTGGGTACATCCTGAAGAAAGAGAGAGAGAGAGATGGGCAGACAGGGAGAGAGATGAAACACAAAAAAGGATTACTGAAGTCTCACTCAGCAAAAACCGTCTGCATTGATCTGTCGTGGAAGCTGCAGTCCAAACCCAGGGAGTCAGCCGTGGTCCCTGAGCGGAGCAGTCTATTTCAAACTGGAGTCTATTACAGCAGTCTGTGTTTGCTGTAGCTTCAGCTTGTTCTGAGGATTCATTAGCTGGCAGACTCATCAGAGTGTCACAGGGAGACAGAAGTGCTGAGGGGAGCTCTGACAGCAGACAGACAGCTCGTGCGGCTCCACAAAATGTCTCGGTTAGAAGCGAGTGGGAGGAAAAAGTCGGAAGAAAAATCAAACTGCAAGAGTTAAATCAGTTTTAGCCGTCAAGAAAGTGAGAAGTCGCAGTTCAAAGTCAGAGAGAAGCAGCACTATTGGATCTCTGCAATTCAGCTCCTCTAGGAAGGTTTCATCTTTTTGTAATGAGACCATGACACACAATTAATCCATGGTGGGCCGATGTTAGGAAGCAATAAGACTGGCAAAAATGTACGTTTATTATCAATTAATCGATCTATTATTAGGATTTTTTGTTGAATTTTGTTTCATAACACTGTAAACTGAGTACATCTGGATTTTAAACCATTGATTGGACAAAACAAGCTGTCAACTATTAACTTATTCTCCAATTATAGATTATTTAGTTTGGGTAATTATTGAAGAGACAAAGTCACAATAGTCTGATTCCAGGTTGTTCAATGTTATTATTTTCTTGCTTCTTTATTCCTCTGTGACAGTAAACTGAATATCTTTGGATAGAGGACAGAAAGAGACACTTAAACACCATCATCTTGAGCTCTGGGAAACACTGATCAGTATTTTTTTTAAACAATTTTTTGATATTTTATGGACCAAACGTGTAATCAATTGATCGAGAAAATGAATCGACAGAGTAATCGAGAATAAAAATAGTCGTCAGCTGTAGCCTCATTTAATAAATGATGTAGGAACAATGCAGTGGTCATTTATGAAAATGAATCGATGGGTTAATAGCCCAACCTCAGACACTATCTTAATGAAGACAACAAAGCTAAGCTGCGAGCCTGAATCCTGCTGTGTGTGCTTTCTCAACCCCCTAAAATATTCCTGTTTACTATCATAGAGGTTTTTAAATACCTAACTGGTTATCACAGTTATTGCCAATTATTATCAAGAACAAGTCTTCCTTCTGTAGGCATTAGCATGACTAACATTCAGCCGTCAATCTCCAGTCGTTTATTTCCTCAATTATCCGCTTTTAGATGGCTGAAACAACAAGGTTTTTTTTTTTGCAAACGCGAATGAGAAATGACTTTTTAAACGCAACACGGAGACTGAATCAGCGGCTGACACTGCAAAAACAGTAGGTGGCTGAAAAAAAAAGGGTCACTTTTACAAGCCAGGATGACAGTGCTGATGAAATCTTGTCTCTAGCCAGAAGGGGTCTCTAGTAGGCTGCACTCCCACACAGGCAGCTCCTGGTCACCTTCAAATAGAGGTTACAGTCTCCTCCCTCAGACAAGCATTTCCTCTGCACTCAACATTTGCTCAATATTCCTGACCGGATAATGATCACAGTCAAAGTACATCTGTGCCAATAAGGAAAGCTTCTGTAGGAGGGAAGTAATAAGTGATACAGTATCGATCGCTGGAGTGATCAATATATTGTGTATTAAAAGGCAATTTAAGGAAAGGCAACAGTTCTACTGTCAGGAGGACGTCTGTCTTTTAGCTACAGCCTGAGTTGACAGGCCTGATTCTCACGGTCTGCTGCAGGCATGAACATCATGATGATCATCTGTGCTTACAGTGACAGCAGCTACCCCCCAAATAAAAATATCAATATTACAAAAACAGGAAATAATGAGGAGTGCTGGCTTAAACGGGACAATTTAGTGGGAATAATGTGTGGATTTATTATAATGAGGCATTTTTGTTCTAATTATTAGTAGTCAAACTGAGCTAAAAGGACTAATTTATATAGAAAATTAATCAGCATCTAATGCGTTGATCATTTCTCGAGCAAAACACGCCAAACAATCATTGATTTCAGCTTCTCAAATATGAGGTTTTGATGCTTTTGTTTGTCATTAATGAGAGGCAAGATGTCTGCCTCAATCTATCGGCAAACATATAAATCATTGAATCCAGAAAAAAACAAATCAGGCTATTAATTGATAAATGAATTGTTAGTTGGAGCGCTAATTTCCACAAACGTACAGACATGATCCTCTAAATCAATTTATAGATGCAATAAAGCAAATGGATGATAATGAGCCCTCATATGTAAAACCTTTATAGGTTGAATAGATTTTAAAAACATTTTGATCATTCTGGAGTCTGAATAAGGAGTATAGTTGAAGCATTTTTTCCTCTCGCTGACCCGCTATTCTGAGAATGATTGGTCTGAAAGGTTCTCCGAAAAAGAAAGACAGAAAAAGACGGACATTGATTGCAGGAAAGACTTTGAACCGAAGCAGTCAGTCCGACCAAATCAGGAAAAGGCTTGGCCTGCTTGTTCCACAGATCAGAAGGGCAGGAGCCGGTGATTCAACACACACCTCTGTTCAGTTCGAATATTTTAGGTGCAAATCTATGGACGCTTCTGCTCATTATCCAGCAGCTCACTGTGTGGGCGTTGCTCTGTGGCAAGTCTGAACAAGGTCCTGTCGAAGTAGAACAACTTTCATATCTCTGGCAGCTCAGAACTTCTGTTAAATTTAAGATAAAGCTGACAAAAATCCACCACTTTTGGCCGTTGAAGGATCTCATAAAGCTGAACTTTTGAAGATAAAACAGCGTTTAACCAATAGCAACACCACACTGGGCCGCTCAAAGTGGAGCTAAGCTGCTGTGGCCACCTGATAGGGTGATTAGAGGCTGAAGCAAGACGTTCCACGAAGCTTCTCCTCCTCTGTTTGCAGATATCAGGTGTCTTTCCTGTTACATAGGGACCAACCACTAAGTACTGATGCCTTGTTGAAGCAGTAAATAAAGGAGAAAATAAGTTCTAAAAGAGGATGAGAAAACTAGAAACATCAAAATATCTTAATGAGATCGATGTGATGTATCATGTAAAAAGGAAGCGACTGAATCAAAGGCAGAAACGGGTAGAACAATAAAAGCTGTGTTTTCCTGTGACTGCGTCTAGTCTTCATTCCTGGCTCTGTCTGCACATGTAGCTCCCATTAAAAGTCTATTTTTGTGTGGCAAATTGAGCACTATATTCACAGCCATGATCGGTGACAGTGGTGTCATTAAGTATAAGTGAATGAATGATTAAATCTATGATCCAATGTAACACGTGAGAGCCTGGAGAGCGTTTCACACCTGCTCCACTACATGATGCCCTCCGAGGGCCCTCTTTGCGCCGAAATGTAAACCGATAGCGCCGTAACCCTGGCAGAGGAAAACAAAAGCCGACTCGGGCCACTTATCGGAGGGCTTGAGCGTTTAGTGTCTTGGGTAGCAGGTGGCTGCCGCAGAGCTTTCCTGCAGCTGAAATATTCATGCACAAATCAGGATCTTTTGGCGTTCAGAGCAGCTGCACAAGCTGCTGAGAACAGCTGAGGTTGAAGGAGGAGCTGCTGATTTGGGTCCAGAGACACAACAATGATGTGCTTAGATAGGGCACAGTGTCTTCTCCGCATCAGCTGATTTCACTGGTTTATCAGCCAGGTTTGTTTTGAGAACAGCGTCCGTAGCCACATCTGCAGAAATGGCCTCAGATTAACCGCTTACAGAGAAAATCTACCAGCAAGTGGGAAGGTTGCTTGGTTCATATTCTGCCCTGAGAACACCTGCTTCTACATTTTAGGACACCTCAAACACTTGGACTTCTAAGAGTGAGTTATAATTTCAATAATGCTGCAATTATTTTCTTCAGTTTCTTTCTGCTTTTCTGACTTTTAGTAATGAGGACAGGGAAGAAAGAAAAATCAATATTTTCATGCTTTAACTTTATTTTTGAACTTTTAATTTTACACTGGATGAAACGCTCATGGAAGTCTAGGCTGTATTTCTATGAACGATTAAAAGTCCAGCAGCTTTTATCTCTAAGCCTGGTGTTGCGTGGTTGTTTCTGAAATCTAACTTACCAACAATGAGTGCAAGTCTTTCTTAACATGCAAACTTATAAAGATTTTAACTATCAGTAGCTGAAAGTACACAAAAAGTGTGCAAAATTGAAAACTGCACAACGGCAGAGTGCAGCAGTTTTCTGACCTCATTTCATACACTCTATATTTAGTCTTTTACAGTACAAGACTGTAAGGTATTCTAATGACGCTATCTTATATCATAGCAGCATCAATTACTAAAAAAGTATAATGATATATAATAATTTGCAGCCTTAAATTGTATGAAAACTGGACAAAGACTCATGCAGGAAAGAAAAACACTGAAAAGGAAGATGTGTTTGCAAAAAGAAGCGCAATGTCACTGTGTGGAAATATTTCAGCTACAAAAAAACGAATTTGTTTGACCATTTAAATCAAAAAGGTCTGTATGACAAGTGACACCCTCAGCAATAAAGCACTTAGGATGCCTTTGCCATTATTTTGTATATGATATCTTTTTATTTTCGATGTAGACGCACTCTCCTACAAAAATCACCCAAATCATTCCAGAATGATTAATTCTTTCCAAATAGAGTAACCGAGGTAATCTGGTGAAAATTCCTGTATATATATATATATATTACAGACAAATTTAATATCCCATTGTCAGTTTTCCCAACATCAGCTCGAGTATGAATAGATGCTTCAAAAAATACAAGCTATGGCCATTTAAAGACCTTAAAATGTAGGTGAGGAGTTATTTGTCAGCATGTGTCGCCACCCTGGAGAGAAGTTCCAGATGTTGGGACTCTATTGGCTGCTGATGTGCAACAGGTTGTACTACGGTTAAAGCTGCGACCACCATCAGTGGTCTCGTTTTCCCTTGCAGACTTCAATCAGTGTTGCATCTTGCCAGCAGGCTGCAACGTTAGTGACTGCGAGTACGAGCCACACAGTCTACAACAATGCTCCGCTGTGGTTTTGTTTGCACTAGTGTGAAAAATAAAATACTGCTCTACCGTGTCAATATTGTGCTGAGTGAGAAACAGAGTTTCAGCAGCATGTGTCACAGCGTACAATAGTGGTGGTGGCGGTGGTGGTGGTGAGGAACTGGTGGTGATGTGCTGGCCCGGGGCCACGTCTGCGCTCTCATTTCCACCCTAACCCACTTGGCACCGGGCTGCTTGTTAACCTGACACCCTGGCGAACAGACAGACAGCTGGGGGAGAGCTGCAGTTTCTCCTGTCAATAACCTTCAACGTCAGGCTTTTACCATGTGTTGACCTGCGCTACATGTAACAGACGATGTACATCTTCACTTACAAGTGATGCCCCAACTTCTGTGGGTATTTTCAGATGGCACACAAATAGATGAACTAGTATCTGAATATAGTCAACAGATTTAACTGTTGTTTTTCCTCAGGATTGTTGTACAATGTGTTTACAAATTAGGCTAATAAACTGCGTAAATAAGAAGCTTTACATCAAGTCATATTTACTGCCATGTTTGAGCCGTTTAGCTTCTGTACAGCTCCCCTTCTTGAGATATTGTTTCCACTCTGAACTGGTCTAGGAAGCTAATTAAATTTGTACTGTGGCTGTAGAAGTCTGTCCACTCAACAAGCCTCTTTGGAGGGAAGCCAGTCATTGTTTGGGGACTCTATAAGGCCCTAAATCTCTGGCTGTGAAATCTTGAGAAACAAAGAAGTGCCCTGGGAGACCTGCTCTCTGGCGCAATGTTGAAAAAGGTGAATATTGAGATTAGTGGCCAGTGTGGCTCGGGGACCAAAGAGAGTCACCTGTCCTGCTCACTGTCTCTTTCTAGTTAAGATAAGGGTCCTCGTCTCAGTGCAATGAAGCTCCAAGTCCCAAACGGGCGCCTTTGAGTTTTACTTCTCAATCCTCCTATGGGTCAGTGGTAGGAGATGAAGCAACAATTAAACAAAGAATAACTCAGACATACATCTCTTGCTATATTTGTACTGTACTGCATCAGTAGTCACGTGACTTCCTTGAGGTTGATGGAGATCCCTAAGCAAACCACACACTCTACATGACTCTTAAGGGCCCTTGCTTGCAGGATGCCAAGAAGCCCTTATCTGCAATCAGAGAGAAGTTGAGGGACGGTAGGAGTCCGCTCGTTAATTGCTCCATTTAGTCTTTAATCTGCTTCCTCTCTGTCTCGAGGCTGCCTGTGTTCCAGGAAATGGTGTGGTGAAGAACAACAGACAAGACAGAAACCAACAGCGGTACAGAGGCCTGGGCCAGAGGGAGGGAAGTTGAGAAAAATCCCAACATGCCACTACGAGAGACTACTTTTCATTCATGAATTCAGAAAACTTTTTCAAAGATTTTAAATGTTCCACAAAATGCCAATGCTTTTAATTTAGTTTCTTCTACTTTGGCATGCGTGACCACTCATTTTGTAAAGATATTCTTGCATTAGCAACTTAAAAAGAGCTCTAGATGCTTTTAGACGGGCACTGCGTCTTTAAGGTTCAGTAAATTGAAGCATGATTAGTTAACAGTCAACAGAATTTGATTTCCCCACACGCAGATGATGACAGCACCAAAACTGTCTGGAGTCTAATGAGTTTGTACCTTTCGGAATCAAACATAAGTATAACATTTAATTATTTTTTAGTCTGGACAAACTGAAGCGATACAATGCCCTCAAAATCTGACCCAAGTGACCAGCAATCTCTAGCATGTATTTGTCCCCTCTTTGATCTTTGTGTCTACGTGGCAGGAGCAAAGTTTCAGCTCATCACAGTGACCATATGCCGCTGACAGAGTGTTGCTGTTGTCAGTGTAAAGCACTGTCAGTGTAGAGCACTGTCAGTGTAGAGGTTGATAACAGGAGCGTCGACCTGTTATCAGTGCAGAAGTCAGGAGCAAGGGGCAACAAAACCACTGCCACAGGTGTATAAGAGCTACATGTCCTGAACTGACTTGATAGTCACGCAGATGTCAGAACATCCTGCTGCTTATTAGGATTCACGGTCGAGGTCATTTTAAGCAGGAAGTAACAGGACGCTCCACCCTAAGACAAACAGCAGGAACATTTGCTCAAGTAATGTACTTTACCCTCTGAACCCTGAGCAGTTTCTGGTTGTTTTCTATTCCTGTCACTTTTTTTTTTTACAGAACAATACAAAGCCCTGCACCTCTATGGAAACAACACAACCATTAGTAGAAGTAGAGAGGAAATGTGCAATAGCAAAAAGTTAAAATTAATTACAAAACAAGACCAAACAAAAGTTGAATTTATTTGGTCATTTCACATAAACTAAACTACTAAAAAACTGTGGCTATACATACCATAGATGTTTTACATTTTGAATTTCTTTCTATACTTGTCTCCTATCTGCTCTGTGTAAACACAGCCTGCAGTTTCAGCTGGAAAATCCCTGAATTTTTGTCACATGAGTCACCAATGGCTTCATGGTTGTGCCGAGGAGAGCAGAACTGTTGACAGAATCTGGTTAATGCAAACATCATTTTTGGCAAACGTTTAAATAAGATGTAGACTAAAGTAATTGTGATTAAAATTTGTGAGAATTGGTAGAAATTCACACATATTTAGTTGAAAGACTGTTGGAGAACTGAACATCTGACAATTTTCTCTGTTTTCACAATTTATGGCTCTGATAAAATGTTGTTTTGGTGATTTAAAAAAACAACAACTTTCAAACCCGCCACTAGGGTTTGTGTCATGGTATTTTTACTTTGACTGTTTTCATTATGCTACTTTATACACTGATCAGGCATAACATTATGACCACCTGCCTAATATTGTGTTGGTCCCCCTTATGTGGTCATAATGTTATACCTGATCTATGTACTTATTCCCCTATG
>OMNN01097280.1:0-25554 GCA_900302755.1 Chromis chromis
ACAAGAGATTATAGTTTGTGAATAAAATTTAAGCACTAAATAGTAACGAGTCCTAAAAATGAATAACAATTGTTCTAAAAAGGCCCATACGAAAACAAAATCAACCCACAAAGTCAATATTTAACAATAACAAATGATTCTGGTAGTTTCTTACAAACTTCTGATACCTCCCTCCGGCATTTTAGCTTGTTCTTCGTGTGAAAAAGCTTCCAGCTCAATGATATATTTGCTATCTTTGATTTCTCTAAATCCCACCAAAGATATTTAAATTTATATCCTGGCACTGAGGAAACAGTTGGGCTGCCCAATTCCCTAATTGTTTTTATTTTTCACTTGTTACTGTTGATAACTGAATATATTAAAGGACATTATAAACTAAATGAAGTTTGTGATGTACCCTTTACACTCAACCATTCACAGCTGACAAAACAGTAATTTGCAGGAGGCTTAAATACTATTGACAGAGGAAATAACATCTCTCTGACTACAGGAAAAGAAAGCATTCATTTCCCCTTTTTCGCAGATGTTCTGTACCTGCATGATTTGAGATGTGGTACAGTACTGTAAACAGCAGACAGAATAGTTGACTAGAAACATACAGAGGTGGGCCCAAATTCTCTGAAACAAGATG
Organism: Chromis chromis; assembly: GCA_900302755.1. NCBI lineage: Eukaryota > Metazoa > Chordata > Actinopteri > Pomacentridae > Chromis > Chromis chromis. Next base: position 632 of record OMNN01097280.1, read on the forward strand.
AAACTGAGTGCCATCCACTGTCCTCTATTCCATATTTAAAACACGTTTTTGCGTCTTCAGTGTTGCAGACATAGTATTTTAAATAGTGCAACAAATGAAAACGGCGTAGACAAAAATATTGGGGCCTCTAAACCCAATGATTGGTAGCCCACTCTTTTCAGGCAGTCACTGCAATCATGCTTTTTGTAGCTTCTACACTGACCACTCTTCTTGAGTGAGCTGCCTCAGTTTTCTCAGTTTGATAGGTACCTTCTCCCAACTGCAAATTTCAACTCTTTCCGTAGATGTTTGCCTGGATTAAGATACAGACTCGTAGCAGGCCACTGCAGAACAGTTCTATGTTTTCTTGTCACCCACTCTTGGATGCTTTTATATCTATGCTTTGTGTCATTATCCTGTTGGAGGAGCCACAACCTGCGACTGATACAGAGCTCTCTGACACTGTTCCGTATGTTTCACTCTAGAAATGTCCTCTCATAATCTGATTTCATTGTCCCCTGTACAGAGTCAAAGCACCACATGCCAGATGAGATAAGCAGACCCATAACATAACTGAGCCACCCTCATACAGTGTTACAGTGGAGACGGTATTGTTTTCTATGAAAGCTCAGTTTTTTTTCTTTCTGTGATAATAGAGATGATCTGACTCTCCAGCACATTCTCCTTTTTCATTCTCTCAGAAGCTTTGTAACTTGTCGATATGCTTTTTTAGCAAACTCCGGTCTGGCTTTTTTGTTTCTCTTTCAACAGTGAGGGTTTTTTTCCCCCACTGAGCACACTTTTATTCTGAAAGTGATGCATGATGTGACCAGACACTTTTGCACCTTTATCTTGCAGGTCAGCTTGTAGGGGTTTTAATATTTGCCTTGATGCTTTTTCCACCTTTCTAAGCTATCCTCCTATTCAGTCTGGGTCAATTTTTATCTTGAAGTCATGTCCAAGGAAGTTGGCTATGGTCCCATGCACCTTAAACTCTCCTTTCCTAATAGCAACTGTCACAAGATCATCAACTTGCTAGGAGTGGTGTTGTAGCCTTTACCTTAGCCATGCTTGGCAGTTATTTTCTTTTTTTATCTCCTCAGCCAACTCTCTTTTCTTCCTCTTGTCCATTTTGTGCACACAGTTATATCAAACAGGACAATAAGTGCTTTTCTCCATTTAAATAGGCTGAATGACTGATTATATGACACCTGTAATGAATGAGGACAATAGTTGGCTTGAAATATCACCACAATCCATTCATGCATCGCTTCTTTTAAGGGGTATCAATAATTGTGTTTTGTAAAACAAGCAAGAATTCATCTCTTTTGACAGTTTCTTTCGTTTATTTTACCAAGGGCAAGGATGCATGACAAAGGAGCGTTTGAATTACAATGCTTTTCAGGATTCTACAGGATCCCTTTGGAATTACCTGATTTTCTGCATTAATTGGTCGTAAAATGAGATTTGCTCTTCATCTAAGCCTTGTGCTTGAGCTAATAACACACACACAGTTATAATCTTTTGTGTCTTTATTGAACACACCTATTCAACATTCCCAGGGCTGGTGAAAAAGTAAATGAACTCTTGGATTTAATAACCGGTTGGACCTCCTTTGGCAGCAGTAAGCTCAAACAAGTGTTTCCGGTAGGTGCAGATCAGACCTGTGCAAAGTTCTCGAGGAATTTTGGACCATTCTCTCTCATGGAACTGCTTCACCTCAGTCATATTCTTTGGATATCTGGTGTGAATGGCTCTCTTGAGCAGTATCTTTACAGGATAGAGGTGTGGCCTTTGACTGGGCCCCTCTTTGTCTGTAGTAGATTAGCAGTAGGTCATACCTGCACCAGTTAACTTCTACTGAGCTTCAGTTGATGAATATACACCCTGACATTATCCTACAAGATACTTGGGAATTAATTTTCCTCTGTAATGGTGGCAAGCTGTCCATGCCCAGACGTAAAACAGCCCCAAATCATGATGCTCCCTCCACCTTTTAAATTATGTTTTTGTATTGGTATGCAGTGTCCTTTTTATGGCATACAGATTGATGCATGTTCTTTCCTGGTTTCCTCAGTCCAAAAACACATTTTCCTAGTTGTGCAGTGAAGTCAAGGTGTTCTTTGGCAAATTGCCATGGACGCCATGCTCCATGGAGCCCGCTTCCACACAGATTAGTCACAGTACCAAATCGTCTCCATTTATGGACAGTTTGTCCAAAGAGGATTGATCAATATCTAAACTCCAGAATCCTAATTCCTGCTGCATATCAACAGTTGTTCATTGCAAGTCCTATTAGATCTGAGGGTGTTATTAGTTGAAATAAATTGTGTTTGTTCAGGACTGTAACTTGGATAAAGATGTGACCATATTCGAAGACAGATTTATACACATATGTAGATAACTCTCAGGGGTTCACCTATACTTTTTTGCATATGTGAAACTAGGAAAAAACAATACAACTATTCCTTTACGAGAAATAAATTCAGAAAGTCTGTAATTTTCTCCTGATCTATAGCTAACTAAAACAAACTATACAGAAAATACTTGCTGTTCTGCCATGTCCTCATACTTCCCAGACATCTGCAATTTAAACTTCTTTCACTTATAAAATATGCCCACTGACAGTATGGTTTCATTCTTAAAACTGCTTGATCTCACCTATTGCAACTATTTAAACCCTTTTCTTTTTTTTTCTCATTGTGACCAATGCTCCTTTTTCCTCCAATTCAAGAACATTTCCCTCTGCAAAACACAAGGGAAAGTCTTCAATAGCTCTCAGAAAGAGATTCATAAGCAGAGGGCCACATGAAGTAACTGTAACAGATGCCTCACTGGTCACAATAAATGGTGTCACAGGATCCCCGCAAACCTTTATGCATTCAGACACACACATTCATATTGAACTCCTATACTTGTGAGGACCTTGGCTGACCTAGTGTATTCCACAGACTTGAACAGTTAAGGTTACAGTACCTTAACAACTAAATGGCTAACCCCAACCTGAGCACCTAAATCTGCAATACAAAACTAACTGACATTCTAGGTCATGTAGGATTTTCACTGACTTGTTCTAATAAACTCAATTATAATTTTAACATAAACCATCTTGATGCACCTGGACACATCATCAGTTACGTTTCAGGGGTAATCGATATTTTTGGCCTTTCACCATTTGACAAATTAATCCAAAGTGACTCAGTCAGGGTTGATCAAGTCCCAGCTTGAGGCAAGGTAGCACTACACCACCCACAGCTGTCCTCTCCTGATCCACAACCACCTTGAAGCTGCCTCGATGGCCCTTCACCTACTTGGCCCTGTGATAACCAGCATGTTGTCGGCCCTGCAGAGACACTGGCCAGCTAAACCTCTGCATCCCACTTCAATGAGCGCGGACCTGCTCACCACCTGTTGCTTCGCCATTTTTCCACCAGCTTAATGTACTTTGCCCTCTTCTTTTTCTCGGCCTTGTCATTGCAGTCCTTTCAGAAAACAGTGAGTGCTAAGAGAATGATCTGCCTGGAGACGTCCAAGATCAGTACCATATCTGGCCTTGGCATTGTTGTAGCAGCAGTTTCTGGGAGTTTAAGTTGCTTCCCCAAGTTGATTTTCAGCTCCCAGTCTTGTGTCACTGCTAGCAGGCCAGAGTAGGTGGTCGTGGCAGCTGCTAATGGCTTTTCTCCAGCCCTAATGAAAGAGATGGTCTTCTTCGTGGGAGGAAGTGATTGAAGTGGCGAATCCTACTAAAGTCGGAATTTGCTATTTCCTTCAGGTCCAGCAGTAGCAGACTCGCCCAGTGTTTTCAAGCAACCACTGAGGATGTGCCACAGGATCTCTCTTTTCAGGCAGAGCTGGCAAGCTGGTGTCTCTGCCTTCCCCCAGCAAAACAAGTTGAATGGGTTTGGTAGAACATTGTAGACAGCCTGGATTAAGAAATCATTTGATGGGGCTTGGTTTTCCAAAGATCCAAAGCATGAGACTGTGCACTCCACTGCTTGCTACCAGCTTGCAACATTGCAACAATCCTGCTGGATGGATACCTGGATGACAGTGGCAAATGAAGAAAAATAGTTTTTTTAGTTGTCAGCTGAGTGTCTTAACAAGAGTGAGCTTTTAATAGTATCTCATAAAGGTATTATTTTATTGGGATATGTAGTGAAAGTGGGATAATATTTCCAGCATAACAGACAAGATCACTTAGTTCTTATTGGTAATGTTAATTTAATCTAAGACACGTAATACAGTCAGTAACTCTAACAACTTATTTAGGCCCACAAAATGTCCTTGTAAATAAAAGGATCTGGAATTAACTACTACCACACAGTGCATATAATGGGCCCAATAAGAGGGCAGTTTATGCCTCTGATGTGATGTTGGCATGGCCTGTACAGTGTTTTGAGCAAAAAATATGGGCTCAAAATGTCTTCAGTATTTGTTTTTATGGTTCGATATTTTTGCTTTGTAGCATACACTTAGGAACCGTTATGATCCACAGCTAGTGTGGCCTGGAGAGCAGTTGCACATTATTTGCAGTGAGCTCTGTTCCCCAGATCTCAGTATCAATAGTGTGAAACAAGCAGCAGTTGTTTCATATTCATGCTCTGGGACACAGAAGCGAATATCGAAATACCTTGCTATGCTGTGTGCTTTCTTAGAAATGTGATGTTTTAGACTTTGTTGCAGTTAAAGTTGAAGGTAGTAATGGCTTGTTAGTTTGTTGAGTTTGTGCAGAGGCAAATTTTAAAAAGAAAGAATTGCTTTCCAAACTTTCTGCATCTTTCTGTATTTTCTTTTTAAATTGTGATTTCTACATTGTGCATTACACTATAGTTGAACCAGTGGGAAACAAGTACAAAGAGCAAGACTTGCTAAATATCTTATATATAAATATCACTTTTTATTTTTACCAGTGAAGAACTTCTTGACAATTCTATTTGAGCCACATCATTTAAAAGTAAAACAACAACAACAACAACAATAGTAACAATAGTTCTAATAATGATAATTTACATGCTTCCTTATTCTTTCCCTTGAAACTGTGGAGTACAACACTGGTAAAGTACCCATGAGCAGACCAACTGTTTCCTTGTTAGATGAGATCATTTCATTGGATAACAGTGTGATCTTTTTCTTTAAACTATTTTTGTGGGGGAGAGTTTTTCCTTTATTGATAGAGAGAGACAGAATGAAACGGGGGTAGAGAGGAGAATAACATGCAGCAAAGTGTCTTGAGCAGGACTCGAACTCATGACCACTGCTGGGGGACTGAGCCCATGTGGTTTCGCCTGAACTCAGTGAGCTAAACGGCGACCCGACAATGTGATCTTAACATTTAAATGCAAATAAGATATATATTTCTATGTTTTGTTTATTTTTAGAATAAATAAATGTTAACCAGAATTAAATATTGCAAAAGTAATGGCAATTTTATAAGTATAAACATCTGTTGGCTAGTTTTGCAGCTTCCATGGGGCCATGATTCATTCTAAATAGTTCCAATTAATTTGTTCTGGGTGTTTCCTTGAATGTAAATAAGGGTCAGGTCTTTGACTCTGACAGTAGAGTGGACAGGTAGAGTGGCTCACAGAGAGGGGATCTGACTCAGCTGTGTAAACACAAGAGATCTAACATATCATCTCCCGTTGAGTAGTTGGATTGCTACAGAGGCGCATGCAGACCATCAGGCTGTGCGTTTCTTAGCCGGGGACTAATTTCCAGTCCTCCACTTGGGTCTGGGTAAACAGCACCGCCCCGATGGTTGTTTGTTTTAAGTGTGGAGCGATCCATCGCACAGCGCCGGGCTCGATTGACACTGTCTGCTGATCTGCTACTGCGGATTGCTCAGAATAACAAGGCTGCTCGCTAATTCCCGTCTATCGGGGCTTTCGCCGAAACACCGAGAGAGTAGGGTCCAAAAAAAAGCCAACAAGGCAGGCAAGAACGCCGCGCCGCCGTTGTCCGCACCCCAGAATGGCTTCGGGAGACCTTTACGAGGTAGGATAAAACCATGTCCAGGGAAAATGCTCTGTAATATTGACGAATAATGGAATTAGGAAGTAAAGGGAAGGGCGTCGCGTACGTAAAAAAGCGGTGTCCTAAGCCCTTTAACAGGCGAAACTAACCGCTCCGAAGCTTTTGCGAAGACGAGCTCGGTTCATTTCTGCTCGTACTTTGCGTCGCTTCTGATACACTTTGGCAGGATTCTCGGCGAACGAGGGGCGAGATGTAGTAAATGTGTACGGGGCTGAACTCCTCAGTCTGTCGCCGAGTTGAAAGTCGTGGTAAAGTGACAGCGGCAGCGCGGAGCGGACGGGCATAGCTACGGAGAGAGTGATGGTTGTGGAGGTGCGCATACGTGCCAAAAGATATTTAGTCATCACAGCCTTTACAGCTTCGCAAAGGCTCTTTTTGGCAGATAGGACGAGACACCCGGTTTATTTTTATCGAGCGGCGTAAACAAGTCTGCGGGAGCTTCTCTTCGTCGCTTGCGTTTGTAAAAAAAAAATAAAAAAATAAAAAATAAAATTGGTGACTCCCCACAGTGTCGGGGCGTAAAAGTTACCCGGCCGGGTGGCACGAAGGTCACGCTGCCCCCTCAACATCACTCTGGAACCAATCGCTCGAAGCCTGGTTCTTCCTCCATCAGCCTCGACATGGTGTCATATGTTTCAAATCTCCCCCAGAGAGAGAAAAAGAAGGCACATTTAAGTGTCTGATGACTTTCCAAGGACAAACATATACTTTAGCATGCCACATTTCTTTCTTTTCTTGTGCACACAGTGTCAGAAAAAGTCCATCTGACAAGAAAGTTGGGGGACCCTGTGCAAGCAGATAACATTATCTGCTCACAGCACTGGCAAATGGTGCACAATGAGTCGAGCAAGACATCAGTTAGAAGACAATAGATTAAGAAAGTGAGAAGCAGTAAGTAATTGTCTTTTCACAAATTGTTTTTTACAATTAGGCCCTCTGATTGAAACATTTTTAAATATATATATACATTGCTCTTTATCCTAGAAACACATTTAATTTGGAATATGATGCTGCCAAAGACTAAATTAATAGATTCCCCACTTCCACCCCCATAACCATGTGTTTGACTATTGTCAGTTTTACTTGCTATATTTACTTAATTATTCTTCTTCTTCTTCTTTGCAATCTATTGCATTAATTGTCTTTCTTTCGGATTGGCTTCCGGCGTTCTACTACTGAGCATGAAAGAAAGCTGTCTGTTGTATGACACATTCAAGTCATATTGCTTAGTAATTTCTGCCGCTGATGGGGGAAAAACGTGAGTCTGTGTTGTGTGAATGTAGCTTTACATCCCTGAAGTACTACTGAGCAATACTGAACTTTTGTTTTTAAGTTGGAGTCCTTGATTGAGAATGCTGCTTGTTTCCACTCAGGTTCCTGGTATAATGGGAAATCTGACTCCTGTTGCCACCTGTGCTACAACCATGTAGGCACTGGTAGTCGATTCATTCTCTGTAAAGCTGCACAGGTTACTGGTTTGTCATGATTTATCAAGAAAATATATCTCTTGTGTCATGACCCATTAGCAGTAAGTTGACAACATGACAAGGGCTCCATGGGTGACAGCTCTGTTGTAGTGACCAAACTGGAGAAGCGGACTAAGGTTTGCTGGTACTTCATAGCTATTATTTAAAATAAATAAACATGTAAACCATGGAGAACAGTGTCTCCAGCTGTTGAGATTTATGGTAGTACTTATTTTAAGAAGCTTGTTGCAAGTGCCATCATCAATCAGCTAGCTTTGGTTGTGTAGAAGGGGTTTGTTAGATGGCACTGTAGGCAGGATTGTCAGTTCACTGTCTTTTTAAATCTGATGCACATGGGACTGTTTGGACAGTTTGGGATTGGAAAATATAATATATGTGTGATTAGACTCTTGCATCCCCAGTATTAATATTCTCTTCCTTTGACAAAAACAAGGTGACTAGAAAACAGCATGGCGCTTCGCATTTATAGAAGAGGGATTCAAGGATTTCACATAAAATGAGGCAAACTGATGAGGTGAGAATAAGCCGGGATGTTTTTCACTGAAGAAAAAAAACATCTTGACATCACACATAGGGTGTTTTAATAAGATGTTGTGAAGCCTGGGTTTTGGTCATTAGCTGTGTGGAGTCTTTCGAGTTAGAAAATCCATAATTTAGAAGAAAGATGCGGAGAAGTCAAGGAGACGAAGCCTGTGCTGAAAGGCTTTGGAATGAGCAAGCAGTGACCTCCGGGGCTGAGTGAGGTACTGTAGGCTGAGGCCAAGGTGGGTATTGAAACTCACTACTTTTCTGGTATCATTTGAAAATGGGAAATAGTTCAATATTTGACCTGTAATTATGTGTCTAAATTCGGTATGCAGTCTCTGAGGCTGTGCCTTGTGCTCCAGTGGGGGGGGCGTTCCTAAAATGTCAGTCTGATCTATTGCATGCTTTCTTGATCTATCAGTAAACTAGGCCATCATTCTCTTTCTTTGTCGAAAATGGAGTAAACTAGCGAGTTGTGCTGAACAAACATCATGACAGCAAACCATCTGAAAACAAAGTGTAAAAGCATTTTCGCACAACCGTTGATCGACTTTAGAATCGGCCGACTTTGTAAAATGCAATGAAGAAATGGAAGCACCGAGAATGAATGGAACAATGTGAATTCTTGGAATTGAAATCTAGGAGTCGACACAATTAGCATTTGCACACATTAGAAAAACACGTTAATCTACAAAGAGACCATTCCTCCATTTAAAAATATGCATTGCAAGAGAGATTTTGAGGTTTACAGCCATATCAGTTAGAGGATCTTTGTCTTAAAGTGAATCTCCACCCAAAATCTGCCAAAATATTTGCCTCCTGGCTCAAAATGTAGCTGCAAAACTTTTCATGATATCTTTCGTGAAGAACCATTGGCTGTGGTTGACCTGGAATGTGTTGGCTGTAACAAATGTGACATGGTTTAATCAATTTCATCACCAATATTGTTAATGATTGTTACATCACTTTCATCATGTTCTTCTCTTGCGGACACTAAGGATTTAGTTGAGGCTGCATCGTCTTTAGCCCATGAAATGTGGTAGCAATACCATGGTGACTTTTGTGGTTCCCTGACTTTTCATTTCATGCACCATCAGGTTAAATGTTTCATTTATCCTTTAAAATATCTAAATAGCTACTTGATTAACTGGCACAAACTTTTGCTCTGACATTCATCCTAAAGATGATAATAACTTACGAGATGTCTCAAGTTTTGCGATTTTTTTAGCATATGTAATCTCATTTACCTGTCAAGCCACTAGACAGGTAAATGAGCCCTGCTGAACGATTTGATCTTTTCCATCTCCAAAGAAAAAGACATTTCAGCCGTTAAGTAAGTGATGGAGGCAACAGTTTCTTTGGTGTTGGAAAATATCAAATTGTTCAAACAGGGCTCAACAGACAAATTTTACAGTCATTGGCAGCCCTATGTCAAGAATGTGACCTCCTTTCCCCCAAAATGACTACTTGATTATGATGATAATCATAATGTAGCAACAGAATCCTGCCTTTTGGTCAGACAGTGAAGATCTCCCAACAGTGTGTTATACACAGCAATGACCCATACATGCAGCAAACTTTTCTCTCTAGTTTTCTTTCTCCTTCACACTAACGTATTTCATTTTAATTGTTACCGGCTATGTGTTTCTGTTATTATTAGCAGTACTGTCAGCACAATTCCTTGGCCTCGGACTAGAGGCCCAGCAGGCTAAGTGGGGGTGAGGTGTGAGGTGGTAGTTGAGGGGGAGGGGCAGATCGGATTCATTAAGCCCCGTTCAGACATGCACTGTTTTCTGCTAATCTGACGGCATCCGAACATGCCTGAATGAGCACCCTTGACACTCTTCTATTAAAAAATTGTGACGGCAGTCTTACTAGGTTGGTCAAATTATGATGTACTTTGAGTTTTTGAGGCGATTTAGAAACAGCTTCATATTTCAGCACCATTGCTGGTCCAGAAGCATCACAGAGATCACAGAAGACATTCATGGAAATACATTTCTCTGTCTCTTTGTCCTACAATTTCACATCTATTACAATAACAAACTGTCCATGAAAATATAACTTTGTTGTGGGGAAGGTAGAGACTAACAGGCCAGATTAATTAGACTCACTAATAATAGATAATAAATGTAATACAGATTTTGACAAAACATTAACTGGAGCTGAAGTTTATTTTTTTGCTTCCAGCTGTTTTTAGGAGTCTTTCCTCTGAATTTATTAAATACCTGCATCCTCAAATAGCAGCAGGATCCATATGAGCATCTCCAAAGCAAAAGAGTTGCCTGCATTTATGCACGTGGAACATCAGCAGTAACTTTATTAATTACTTATAATTATAAATTATCTGGACATGGAGACAGGATCTCTGGATGTAACGGCAACTCACATTGTGTGAGCTGTCAAACACAGAGTCACAGTTTATAAGCTGCCATTAAGTCATTTGTTTCAGATTTGGATTTTGACTTATTAGTGCATTATTGTGTATTATTTCACTTGACGTAAGCTACTGTTCAATCTTGTGTGCATCTTGTGGGCCAAATATTGTGCATGTACTGTGTCTCTCCCCATTGTTTTCATGGGTATGTATGAATGAAGCCGTGAGCAACATAAACATACAAGTGACCTTTGTCTGAATGGCAGAATGCTGTTACTTTAACAGAATAGTGAAGTCAGCAATGTTATGTATCCCATGCCTGAAAAGGGATTTCTAGGAACATTTCATGACATCACAATGTTTTGTGATGATAAAAATGCCTGACAAATGTAGTCTCTTCTGTCTCCAGTATTTCTCAGTGAATGTGCACTCATGTGGCTGGGTCATCAATCATCAGCCAGACAGAAACGTGAATGAGCTGTGAATGACAAATGACCAATAACTTATTCCTATTGTTTTCCCAGGGAACTTATTTTCTTCAGGACTAACTTTGAGAGTTGAATATAGTGACTTTATGTCACTGTTCTAAGTTCAATAGTCTGTACAACGGCCTTAATAAAAGTTATTGAAGATAGAAGTAGATTTAATGCATATGATGACATGATAGCAGGGTGAAAAATATAATTTAGAGTCGGTAAAAGTTAACTCTTTTATTTTTTAATTTAATTTTTTTTTTTAAAGTACATGTATATAAATAGTTACATAACTACATTCAGAAGTCAGAAGATATGCAAATTCACACATGACCTCATCCAGCTGCAGCAGATTGTGACTTTTCAGGAAGGCTTTTGCAACTTCACATTGAAAATTGCTGCCAACATCCAGTGATCCTTTAACCAGCAGATTGACATTTGTGGTTCTAAGTGAAATGTCTTGACTATTGTTGGCTGGATGCCATGAAAATTATTCAGTCATTTTTTTGTGTGTTAATTAGCAAGTATTAGCATGTTAAAATGTTAAGATGGTAGACCCAATAAACACTACAGTCTTGTGAAGTTGGAAATCTTTTTTTTTTTACCTATTTGGATAAGCAAACATTTGATCATCCTTGATGGTTTTAGTAAAGATGATATACTCAAATAAATACAATATAAAATTGTCACCTTGTAGTAGTTTTCAAATAAACTGGTAAATCGTATAGAAAAGGTAAGTACAATTTGTCACACCCCTTAAAACCATAAAATTAGAATCAGGGTTTCAGATTAGGTACCAATGATTAGAACTACCTTAGGGATGACAGGTGGTCTTATTTGAACCTCTGGCATCTTGGGTCTGTCATTCTCTTTGCTATTGAAGTGTGTGGTTATATATTTAAATTTTTATTTTTTTTTTAAACAGGAAAAAGGTTGTGGAGACTGTCTGGCAAGGAATTTTAAAAAAAATGTTCGTAGTAAATCATTCCAATCAGTGCAAGAGCAAACAGATGCTGAAAAAGGTCCCCAAGAACCCCAAAAAGTCCTCACAGGATCATCAGCAGGTAACTCCTGCAGCTGTTGGTGTCCAAGTTAATGCATCTACCAGTCAGAAATAGATCCCACAAATTTGATCTGCATTGGGACCCATGCCAGAAAAAGCTGACCGAAGAGCCATTCAGGAGAAGAAACTTGTATAAACTGTGCACTGCCTCAAGGGCTGGGCAGCTTGCAGGCATTGATTCAGTTATGAATTCTGCATCATATCAAAGAGTGATTGAAGATGATGTGAGGCCGTCTGTCCAACAGCTGAAGTTGACCTTTCAAGCACAATAGCAAATCTACCAAGAAATGCCTCAAAAAGAACAAATAGAGGGTTATGGGTTGGCCCAGTCAGGAAAAAAGTACAGATTTGAATCCCATTGAAATCTTGTGGGGGAGATTTGAAATGGGCAGTACAAGAAAGAAAACCCTTAAATATCTTGTAGCTGAAGGAATTTTGCATGGAAGAGTGGTGGAAAATGGACTGATGAACAGTTACGCAAAATGCCCTACAAGAAGTTATTTCTGCTAAAGGGGTAACACTAGCTTCTGAGTACTAAATTTTTCTACAGAAGCGTATTAAATTAATCCTGATTTTCAAGTGATTTTGTGCCCAAATATGTCAAAAAAGCCAACAATTTCTATGGGACTTACTTTTACATGAATGTATATCTGTTAAATATGGATAAGCTAGCTTTGTCATGAAGAATGTATTGGAATGTTCATGTTATCATTTAGCTCAAAGCACTGCCACCTTAGTACGAACTTAGAGAGTTGCTGGCATAGCATATAGAATCTTTTTAGAATCATAAAGCCAGATTTACTAAGAAAATGATGCGCAAATGTATGCTGTCGATGTCATTGAGTTTTCACTCACAATCTGTGTGCATTCAGCACCTAAATAAGTAAAAAATCAACATATTACTTATTCAACTCCTGAAGTGAGCCTGGACCTGCCCTCCAAGATGCACTTTGCAAGTGAAGGAAAGCATTCAGCAGTGGGAGTTGAACTAATAATAATAATAATGCATTGGTTATATATAGCACTTTTGTGGACACTCAAAGACGCTTTACATTGCATTGTTCATTCACTCCATACTCGATGGTGGTAAGCTACGTATGTAGCCACAGCTGCCCTGGGGTAGACTGACGGAAGTGAGGCTGCCAATCTGCGCCATCAGCCCCTCCGACCACCACCAACCACTCACTCTCACACTGCATTCACCCAGGCTTCCTGGTGTTCCCTCTCAGTCTCCCATCCAGGTACTTACCAGGCCCTACCTCGCTTAGCTTCTGAGATCTGACGGGATCGGGCATCCACAAGGCGGTATGAACTCTAACTAGGTGCCTTTGTTTGAAGCACATACAGTTCATGTGTTTTGTAGTTACATTATTATTTTTTTTAATTTTTTTTTTTGCACTGTATTAATACACATGTGTATTAAGTATTTCCTTTGTTATTGGATAATACTACCCTAATGTAAGCTGTCATTGCATTGGCTCAGTATTTGCATGGAATTTGGTTAAGAGTTTTGCATGCCACTTGGATGTTACTTCATTGTTCTATAATTTTGAGTGATGGAGTTAGTGCAGTGGTGCAGATGCTGATACACGACCAGTTGACATGTTTCCAAAGAATTATGTTCCTATACAATCAGATTTTAGTTACGGTTTAAAAGAAATGTATTTTGGGTTTTTGTCCCCATTATTCTTAGACTTAAGTTTCATTTGAACTCACTGTTTGGTTGGGTTTACACACTGAAAACTACTTGGCTAGGTTTAGGAAATACACTTTTTCACAACACGTTTGAAGCTTTTCCTCCATCTTCAGGGTTACCAGGGTGACAAGCCCCTCCCCATCTAATATATGATTGGTAGGCTGAAAAGGAGCAACAGTGGGAAAGCAATACAATAAATGACATAGATATGTTGATTAGAAACACATTTGTCATAAACAAACAATCGTGGAGAACATGTTTCCTTCAAGACATAATTGAGAATGCCTTTCCGTCGTTTAGGAACCTGATTTTTTTGTGACAGGGCTCGACCCAGTATGACTGATGCAAGTGGTTAGAAATGCACTCTGTTGCTCCTGTGAGCTCACCCACAATTTATCAGGTTGTACATCACACACCTGTCTTGACATCCTTGACAGACCTTTTTGTGTTGTTCTCACCATGTTTTAGGCTGAAAGATGCTGAAAAGGAATTTTGTAGTTGAGGGAAGATATGGCCACCTCCACTTTTCTAGCTCATGCTTCAATGCTAAAATGTTACTCAACCTCTCTGGTCTGTGGATGCAACTTTGCCTTTCTCTCTACCTCCTCCACGCCTCTTCTTTTCTCTGCATGTGACTCTGCTATGCTGTCAAGTGTGACATTGTTTGGTACTGTAAGCATTCAAATCTCCTGCGTATTTCAGTAAAACCCCAACAGCTCACCTATCAAAGGCTGTTTACTCCTGTTAATGAGCTCACTGCATCCGAGAGCATGATGAGAGGTTATTACCGCAGCTGCAGTAAAACCTCTGTTGAAACTTTCCAACTATCCACAGTTTCTGGCTCAACAAACAGTAGGCAATATCGGGTCCCCTTTCATTTCCCCTGAAGTGAATATTTACAAATACAATTGTGACAAGGGACACTTGTTAAATCTTATTCAATTCCATGCTTGTGTACCTTCATATGGAAAAACAAGCTTCGGACAGAATCTAGCACAGTAGAAGATACAGTAATTTGTCGGTTTTGCCTAAAGCCAGATTTATTGTAGATGTCAGGGATTGTGCAACTTTTGCATACCACTGTAAAAACAGGGTAAGCATAAGTTTGGACACTCCAGGCAAATTACATATTATGTTAAGTTCTGAAGTTCAAAAAAGTAAATACAGACCCTGCAGCAAATGTACATTAAAAATTTACCTTTCTTCAAATGTTAATGCGCTGTTATTTTTTATTTCATGAACTTCAAATATAGGAAAAAATAAAAAGTCTGCTTGTCCACTTGACTTGCAGTCAAGTTCATCAACTCATTAGGCCTGAACTGACTGGGTAAGATTTGTAAGGTAGGTGAAAATCTGTATTTGGCAGTTGTCAGATGATCACATTTCCTGAGTTTGATCAGTTCTGACTCTAGAGATTTTGTGGTAACCTTCAACAACCATGGGCTCCTCTGTGCAGCAGACTGAGGATCTGAAATGAGGATAACCGATGCCTACAAAGTAGAGGGAAAGCTATAAAAAGATATCAAATCGCTTTCAGCTTGCAATCTCCACTGTGTGAAATGCCATCAGAAATGGCAGCTAAGAAGAACCGTGGAAGTCAAGACGAGGTCTGGAAGACAGAGAAAATGCAGAGAAACTGCACAGTATGCTGGACAAAAAGGCAAAACCAAACCCCCATATGACTGCTGAGGCACTGTAGGAAGGTTCAGCTGATACGGAAGTAGTGGTGCTATTTACTGCAGAGTTTATTCAGAAACAGGTTCCACAAGGAAGAGTCACCTGAAGGAAGCCTTATCTGTGACCTCATCACAATGTCAGTGTCTAAAGTGGGCAAAGAAACATCTGGAAAAGTAAAGAAAGAGTCCTTTTGGAATTGAATGCTGTAGATTGACAAGGTTCTGTTCAGCTCCCTGTTCAGTGAAAAAAGGAGCAGCATTTGATAAAAAAAGGACACTGCCAAATATTAGCATGGGGTTGGAAATTCTGCTTTGGGGTTGTGTTGTGTGGCAGCCAGGGGTGCAGGGAACATTGCACGGCTTGATGGAAAATGGATTTTTACAAAATATCAGCACATTCTGGATGTAAATACCAGGCAAAGAAAAGAGGCTGGTCATGGACAATGATCCAAAGTCTATCTGAAAAACTGGCAATGAATCACGTCAAGAAATGGAAGTCTGAGCTTGTAAAATGTAGGGCTGGTCCAGAATATCCGAATATTCGTTCGTTGTGGTGGTATTCGAATAGTAATTTTGCTTTTTGGATAGTCATGCGCGCCACCGCCGGGCACCGCCGTGCGTCACCGGTAGCTGCCGAGGCTCTATTATGCCACCGAGCATCACCGAGGTTGTAGTACGCGAACCTACCAACTCCACTCCACTCCGCAAATTTTTGCATAATCCACAATCACTTACTTACCTAATTTGTAAGTTCATTAGATAAAAAGCACATTAACAGTGCATCAGCATTTAGAGAGAGGCTTTTTAAAGTGTGTTTGCTGCAGACGTAGTATTTACTTCTTTTCACTTTAAAAATCAACAAACCATGTAATCTGACCAGGGGTGCCCAATTCTTGGATACAGCTTTACCTGTGGCTTAGGTTTCGATTTATAGTGAAATGTTGGATTTTACCACAGATAAACTAGATGTACAGTATGTATTGTACATAATCATGCTGATGATTGATGTGAGCCAAGGGTTTTCAGTGGGCACGTCTGTGCTGAATGCATGCAATTAAAGAAAAGAGGACTACTGAGTCTTTCGTCAGTATACTTAGATTCTACTTACATTTATTATTGTTTGAAAACTCTAAAGCTACATTAGCTTAATGTGTAGTTAAGTTTTTGAGGAGGTGCACAGCTATATCTTTGGGCTATGACGTATTCGATGAATTAGCATCTATAAACCCAGCTTAACTTTGCCCAGCTAGCAGAGGTTATATTGATGCACTAATTGAGTGAGTCACTGGTAATTATGTTCCCACCAACTCAAGGAGTGATGTACAAAATAATAAAGTAATAAAGCAAATGTTAGAATTCAGATGTTTCCAGTATCATAGTTTAGAATTAGTATTTTTGTTATACTTATACCTCCAAATAATACACCAAGTAACACCAACTTACTTCCTCCTCGTATGTTCATTCTGTTGTCTCAGCAACATCTCATCAGCTATGAGATCAGCAATTGTTCACCAAACAAGGCTATAAGCCTATAGTTTTACAGTGACATCCTGTAAATATCACTGTATAGCAATGTTACGTATCAATGCCCGTCAGCGCAGTGCTACTACACACATTATTCGCTATATGACCAAATAACAAGGAACAGTTTCACAGGATATCATCCTTGAAGGATTTAATTTGTTACCAAATTGACATCGCCCTGCTTCACATGGAATATAAATATGAAGATTTTGATTCTCCAGGGACATGTTGTTAGGCCTAAACTATGGAGATATGTACCGGCAATAGACACTTCATCATTCGATAAAATATTTGACAGTTCCACTTGAAGACATTAGATGCACATTGCCATGAAACCACATAACAAAAACACAAAGTTTAGTTGCATGAACAAGCTCCAAGCATGCTTCCTCACTGGATGGTCAATGAGGGCTGTGAGATGAGCTTTGTAAGCTGAAAATCACCTACATCCATGTGTCCACCTTTGCCTTAGTGACTCCCCAAATGTCAGACCAGGCGACCTGCCCCCAGGGTCGACACACTTAATATTGGGGTGCACATGAAAGCCAGCGCATGATACATTTTTCAGGTATATCACCCAGCCCTACATGGGCTGGGTGATATACCTTCCATACAATGCACCGTATCCTTCGCCTTACCCTAAAAACTGTGGGTAACTCCAATAAACTGTGCTGCTGCAACATGAATCATGTTTAGCCGAAGCTAAAGCAGTAATCATTCATCATCATCTGTCTAAACATTGCTTTTAATAGATGATTATGATCTTCTGCAAAGATAAGGAGCTTTGATTATGATGGAAATGTGCAGTGGACTTTTCCAACTAGTAAGAAATGAAAAAATTATCGTGTCTGAAAAAGTAGTTACGAGCCAGCCACCACATATAGTTAAAACATTTTATTTAAACCGACATTCACTCTCCATTTACCTCCGTTTTGGTGTTCAGTGAGTCCTGAGGGAAATATGCGGCTCTTAAGCTGCTAAATGCTCCATGACAGTATGTTCACCAGCTAGATGCTAAATTTGTCTGTCTGTCATTTGGTGCTATACAGTCAATTTATCAGAGCTTATTTGCTGAAAACAGCTGCCTGCTGCGGCCAAAAACAACATTGTGAGAGCGGTGAGACCTAAAGGGAACAGTAAGGTTTCTGGCCGCAAAACAAACAAACACAAAGCTTTGGGTTTGTCTCTGTGAGTGACCCACATTACCTAACCAAACAGGTTTTAACTCCCTCTTTTTTTTTTTAAGATTTATTTTTGGCCTTTTATGCCTTTATTAGATAGGACAGTGGATAGAGACGGAAACGGGAGAGAGTGGGGAAGGACATGTGGTAAACGCCCGAGGTCAGAATCGAACCCGGGACAGCCACTACGCCTTAGCACTTGGGTCACGCGACATAACCATTAGGCTATCGGGGCGCCCCTTTAACTCCCTCTTTAACCCAATTTATCTGAAACATTTATTTGAAAGTGAAACTAAAAGTGGGTTAATCTAAAATGCCCATTACAGCATGAACTGGAGAGTAGCAGTGGATGATGTAATGCACTGTTATATTGGGGAGTTTGGATAATCATATTTGTTTTCACACTATAAAAAAGTGGTTTTCATATTAGGTTTTTAATGGAGATGTGTTTGAATGATATGTCACTCAAGAATTGTAGTTGTACTGTAGGTTGTTAGCTTGGTTGCTGTCATTACTCTGGATTGAAGTGGTGCTGATTTCATGGGTTAGGGCTACATCTGTCAGAAAAAAAAGTTTTTTCACATTTGGGACAATATTTTTTCAGTTAGAGTGGTGTAGGTACCAAAAGTTCCCTGCCATATCTGCAGGTCCTGCATTTACAGATGACATGCCTCCGAGCAGGCTTTGCAATTGGTGACCATTGGACACATTGGCAGCACATGTACTCATCGGACTGGATTTACATAACGCGGCAACAACTCTTATATATGTTAGCCAGCAAATCTAGTAGTCATTAAGACACCTTAATTAACTTAACTACCGGTAATATTTGTATCTAATGTGGCTTAGTGGTTAAACAAAGTTCCGATACTGTATTAAGAGACAGTTGGCATGGCATTTGAATGCTAGAGGCACAGTTGAGGTTTCCTCTGTAAACACGGAGCAAACTACTGATTTGCTACAGTTTCTGCTGATTTTTTGCAGTACTGAATTCCATTTGTGGAGTTGTACAGCAAAATAGTTTTTCAAATAAATAATGTCCCAGACTGGAACAGCACAGAATGTAATACAGAATTGAATACATTCAATTCTGTTGACATTAAACACATCAGACAGATAAATAGAGGATTTACACTCTTCACAAACAAATCTGAAATAACTAAATGGAAAGTTTGCCATTTAGATTTTATTAGATTTTGATGTCTTTTTCCATACAAACAATCACACAATCACAGTTTGCTAATTTATATGGTAGACCTCGTTGCAAACTCATGAGATTTGTACACTTTATGAGACACAGCCAATCATGATGTGTGATGTCATCTGTAAATGCCAGCCCCCGAGCACATCTGGTGTCTCCACCTGCATTACATGTGGGTTAAAGGACACTAATGGAGATTTTACATGCGTTTGTTCACTTCATAATCAGGGTTACTTTCTATTTATCTACATAGGATCAGAATGGATGATAACACACCTTCTGGCCCACTAGTGCAGTTTGCTCGATCTGAACTATTACTATGGGAGTCTTAACTGATAATGGGCATTTGGTGGGCTGATAATATTGGAATCAGGGGCTATTTCAGCCCACCCTCCACTCAAAAACTATTTTCTAAAATGTATGAATCATGAAACACCAGCTTGGTGTTTCAGAGGCAACAGGGAACAATGACCTTTTGCAAGCTGCCCAATGAGGGTTGGGGTCTCTGAGCCCCAAACCTTTCAGTGACTGTTAATTTTAAAATGTCAGTATAGCTGAACACCAAGTACAGTTGTTGTCATAACCTGTAATTATGCTGGTTTTTGTCAGACGATGTTGCGACCATAATAATAATTTAATCAGCTCGTCTTGTTTCTGTTCTCCATTCGGCTGGTGGTTCTCTCCAGTTAGAATTACTTACCAGATGTTGGTGGTGGGGGTTTTTGCCAGTTAAAAAGAGGATGAAGACGAGATTTTGCCATTTTCCTTTTATTTATACATTTCACTGTGGGAAAAGATCTCTATGGAAATGACAAGGAAATGCTACTGTGGACACAAGTTTTACAAGAAAATAGAATCTGACATTTTATTGTAGATGCAGTTTTACTGCTTGGACATCATGTCAACAGAGTATCAATGGTGTTGGAGGATATTGGTTCCCCACATTTACTCATTCTCTGCAGCTCGTACTTTTAAGCATGAAGAGCTATTAAACCACTCTGGTCTGTTTACCACGTTTTCTCTTTCCTTGTTTTCTTTTCTCGGCATGTGTCTCTCTCCACGTTGCTGTTAAGTGTGACATTATCTGGGACTGTAGGCAACCAAATCATCTGTTCATTTCTCTGACACCCCCGTGGCTCGCCCATCAAAGACTGTTTACTCCTGTTAATGTGCGCTGCACATCTGAGAACATGATGAGCAGTTATTACCACTGCCACACTGAAGTCTCTGATGAAACCTTCCAACCATTTTCCATGACCCACGGCCCAAGGCCCTGCTACTGCAAAATCTTCTACAAGTGTTTATTTAACACACTCTTAGTAAAAGTTTTACTTGTCTTTTGCTGTGTAACTGAGAAAAAGCTGCATTCAGCATCTGTTTTGAGAGTAGCTTCTTTTAAAGCTACTGCTGTAAAATCAGAAGAGCCGTACATGACAACTGAGGATGCATGATGATTTTTAGAGGTAGTCATATGTTTTTGGGCATAAATGCACCCCCACATCTGGCAGTGATATTCTGAAACCTTATGGATATTTATTTATTCATCTTCACCTGAAATTTTAATGTTACATGCCTGGGATGTGTCAACAGTGGTGCTGGAGTTTATTCGACATTTTGAAAGTGGCTGATGCTAACAGATTCTGCTAGGATGTTTCAGCGTGATATGTATGACTGTTTTTGATGTGATGTGTCCAGTGTGTTGCGTATTCTTCGTGATGTGATGGTGTGTGGTCTCTGTTTTATGATGATCCGATGGTCTGACAGTAAATAGGGTCCTGTTTTATTCCCCTATTATTGCAGATCGAGCACACCAGCTCACCTGCTACTCTCCTCACACAATGTAAAACTACTGTTTGCTTCACAATAGCCAGTTGTAATACTAGAGTAATTTAGTCATACATGTTTGAGCTGGACACTGATTCTGTGTAATGATATGAAATAGCGAACCCTACAACTTAACGGGATTGGAATATGAAATAACATATGAAACTGTAGCTGTCTGAATCTGTGTTTTTGAGACTGTCATCAGAAGCTTCAAGGTCTGTCATCATGATATGTCTTCTCACATATAAAAAGAAACCATATTGGCATGTTAAGAAAAAAAATGCAGTTAGGATTATAGTATAACGCACTGTGACCCAATTGACTTGAATGAAAAGTATTCACTGGCATTTTAAGTTTATTCTGCCAAAATATTTGTCTTCTTAAATGAGGAGGGCTGTTATTTCATCAAGTTATGGAATATGAACCTGTTATTGCCCAGAAAATTGACCTTGATTCTAATCAACACCTTTGCAAATCAAGTTGAATGCAATCAAATTGAATTGCAAAGTGATGATTCGCACTCTTCACACTTCTTATTTGACTGATTAGTCACACATTGTGTGAAGTTGGTAGACAACAGCATCATGGATAGTCTTTTAACAGATTATTGAATATGTATAATTTATCCACCAGCTGCTTCCTTTTTAAATTAAGACAATTCAGTATATTTTGTGATAAGTAAATTTATTCAAGTAAATTCAGGAACAATGGTTACAGAGGAAGACAGAAAAAGTACGACAACACATGTACTATAGTACTATAGACACTATTTTCTTTAACTTTGCTGGAGCTGTTTGGTTCATCGGGTCTCTTCTATACTTTGTTTTGACTGGTGTATGTTTATGACTTGTGATACTTGTTCCACTGGGTTTATTAAGTTACTGTACACAGCACCCATACCAAATCGTTTGCAGGTTCTTTGTGGTCTCTGCTAGCTTGCTATAATTGTATAAAAAACACAGTGTTAATGTTTCTTTGACCCTGAAAACCTGATGTTTAAGGTTTTATCATGATAACAGCCTGTAGCTCATCTCAGTTCCACTCTGGTCCCTTATCTTTCTTCTACAGGGAATTAATCCTTATCTTTGACTGGACATGTGTCAGAAAATGTGCCTTTTTTAAGATTGGACACTCCCTGGAAATGTCTCAAAAATATAATTCATCATAAAAAATATATATATAGCAGAAAGGTTCATCCTCTGGGAAACATTATTGTGGTCAGACAGTTAAGTGGAAGTCTGCCCTCTAAGTTCTGTACAAATTTGGAAGTTTGACAGTGGCATTTAAAACATATCAGACCCTGAATGAAGCCTTGGATGGCGCTTCACCATGAAGTTTACCCCCAAAGGAGCCACACAATTCCACATATACATAAAATCACATGGAGGGCCTCAAATCGTTTTAGTTAGATTAAAATTAAATAGTGTACACATTTTCGTAGCCATATGTTTGTTTTTTACTTGCTCCCAGTTGTCTATTACTGTCATCGTCTACCAGGCCGGCATCATTCCTGGCCTTGAACCAAAAATTACTGCTTTATTTATGCAATTCTGTCATAAAGTCTAATAAGAAGCTACCAAGAATATCAAAAAGAAACAGAGAAGCTTGCTGGAGGAATTTAGTTTGTGTGCAAGTGTTGTTGTGTGTAAATGGCCAGTTAAACTAGCGTTTTGTTTAATTCTCTTTAAGCCACTATGGAAAGAACTTGGAAAATTGACCCTGGTGTCAGGTTATATTATCGAATACTGTGGCTGACACATTCATTAAAGGTGGGCGTTTTGGTAAGGTCAATATCAGTGTGTTTTATTGTTAAAAGGAGGTAATGTTACGCCTGTCGCAGTTATTATAGAATCACAATTATTTGAGCTGATCCTGATCATTTTTCATAATCATTAGTCGTTTCCATTCACCTGAATGAAAACAGCTGGATTTCCATCATTATTTCCTTGTTGTTTTCCACTGCTTGTGTCCCCTTCTCTTTCTATGCTTTAAGGGTATCAACTGTTCACCTCGAAGGCTTAAATTCTAATATTCAAACAACTGCATTTTGAGCATCTGTTGACTTTAGCTTCATGGATTTGGTTGGAAAGTCACATTTTGGGTTTAAAACCACATAAAACAAAGGAGCCCAGTAAATTGCAGAAGGTAATTTGATTTGCAGCATGGAGGTGTTGGTCAAAGGCACTAATCTAAAACAGATAGAAGCATAAAATGAACCAAAGAGAACAATAAGGTCATCAATCTCAATTATTTGTATGATTATTAATTTCATGATTGTGCTATCATGTAAGGGAGAGAAATATGTCAATAAGACTTTAAAGGTGAATGTATTTACCCAAAGTTTCCTTGTGAATTTATTTTAATCATCACCAAAAAAACTGCCAAACATGAGGTAGCATTTTACAGATTACTTAATCATCTGCAGTGCTAAACTATTATAGAACGACCCATCTTTATCTCAGATCAAACAAAATGTATACGGACTCTGTTATGCATTTATCTGCATTTGGAATATCACAAAAAACCTAAACCAACTTATGTGGAATTTCATTCAAATCTGTCTGATTTAGAGATTGAAAATCAACATTTTGTGTCTTTTATCTGATCAGAACTAAAACCTTCTGACCACTTTACTGCTGTGTTGGAAAATATTATTTATTTAAAGACCCTTAAATCGTATATGAAAATAAAAGTTTTTATGTGCTAAGTCACAGTATTAGAATTTCAGCCAAGTTATTACACAGCAGGTCCCAATCCTGTGTTTTAAATTTGGTTGAATTAAGATTAGGTCTTTAAAAAATCAAAACCCTAAGAGATTTTCTGCCTCTCTGAGTTTGTAGCCGTCATGTCGCTCTATCAGCTGACTCCTGGCCTGCTCCTTCATCTTTAATCATGTGCACCTTTTTTTACTTTCTCCATGTTTCTGTTGCATACTGAGTTTCTCAGTGTGTCTTTCCTCTCATCATACCATCATTCACTCCTTTTAAAACCCTGACAGCATCAAGTAGTAGTCAGACATGCATAGCCTTATTACAGTAGTTTGCAAATGTTCTGAAATTTCAGGTTATGAACTGTGAAATTAATTTCAAGAGAATTCAACCTACAAAGCAGATACACTGATTGGTTAAAACAATGTTATGTAAAAATGTCTTCAGGCCCACTGAAGGGCTCTTAACTAACTCCTGACAGTGTGGTCTTTCATTTGACAAGGGTTTGATTGAGATGCTATATTTCTTCCCACTGATCTTTGATTCTCGCTCTGAGTCTGCCCCATTAAAGCAGTGTTTATAGTCTGCCTTCTAGCTTCAGCCTGAGGGGTGCATTTGTTTTAACTCCTGCGCAGCATGCGTGGGTGTTGGGTTGACACAATGAGCGATCCTAGAATTTGAAGAAGTAACTCAGGGAGGGAGCTTAGTCTGAGCGCATTACCGGGTTTAAAGTCTGCAGAAGTATGAGCTGCCTGAACACCCATTCAGATAAATGTGGCCCAGGCAAGAAACAATGTCCTAGTATGCGATCTGGCATCTCACTTCTCATCTCATTAGCTACAGAGTGGGAATGTGTTTAGTACTTCTCATTTGTAAAAAAAAATCTCAAAAATGTATATCTTTATATTCCAATGCACTGTACTAATCAGCACTGTAAAACAAAAAAATCAGTTAAAAAGAAAAAACATACTGTAAAAATCTGGCAGCAAGGGTACCATAAAAAATATGATAAATACTAATACTGTTAATATTGATATAAGATACTAATATTTTTTGGCAGATTTAAGTACAGTTAAACCGTAATGATTAAATGTTGAAAAAGAACTGCTTTTGGTTTAAAGAAAATACTATTATTATATTATTATCATCATTATTATTATTATTGTATTAAAATAC
>OMNN01097281.1:5799-16798 GCA_900302755.1 Chromis chromis
GAAATCAGCAGCTACACTGAGAGAAAAAATACATCTATTAACTTAGACGATAAACAGTTTTCTACCAGCACTCCTCTCTTGCAACTTTTGTAGCACCATCACTTTTTACTGTAATAAATTCTTATATTGATGGTAGCCCTCCATTGTAACAACTAGGTCTGTGGTGTAGGCCACAGAATCCAGCAACAAAAGGTACCAAAATCTAACTAACACACTACACTGTACAGTAGGCTATACTACAATCAAAGAGACACATTCACTGCACTCTGATGATCTACATTTCCAAGGGAGGAAGTAAAAGCAGCAGAGAAGGACAGGGTAAGAAACTTCAAAATAAAACAGGACCTAACTAAAAAGATGGAACGCAAACACAGACAAACAGAGGGAGACACAGTCAGGGAAGCACCGGAGACACAGGAAACAGAAAAAAGACTTACAAAAGGTGTTCTCTCTTCCTTTTACCCTTAGGTGAGCTTTGGAACACAGATTGACTGATAAATCAAGAGTTTTGCCTTATGACTGACTGCTGATGCTGCAGCAATCTGTTTGTCCATCATACATTTTCCCATCACTTATAAACAAGATCCCAAGATACTTCTTCGATTAAGCATGTTGACCCAAATCACTGACATTTAAAATGTGACAGGAAACTCCAATTAAACCCTGTTATTTTGTAAATGGTTGCAAATGTACAATGTATTAAAAGCCTGTTTCTGTTTAAGATTTTAATCTGAAAAGAAACTTTCTTGGTGCAAATATACAATAGCCATCCATTATCTATACATTGCTTTATCCTCTGTAGGATGCAATCTATCACAGCTGACTTGGAGACAGGGTTCATCCTGGACAGGTCCCCAGTCTATCACAGGGCCACACAGAGAGACAGACCAAATATACAATATTTCCCATGCCACATCAACTGGAAATAATTAAGTAAAGCACAAGAAGTGTAAAACTGTCCTTAGTTGGGCCGCCGTATAGCTCTCTGAGTTAAGGCATTACCATGTAGGCGCAGATCGCCAGCAGCGGTCATGAGTTCGAGTCCGGCTCAAGACCCTTTGCATGTCTCTCTCCTCTATACCCCCTTTTATCCTGTCTCTCTCTATCAATAAAAATGGGAAAAACTCCCCAAAAAAATACTTTTAAAAAAACAAAATGGAGGTAACACCACTGACTTCCTGCATGTTTTAATCCTGCTACATTTTGTTTATCTGCCCTCCTGTTTGTTCTGTTGTCACTGACATCTTTGTTCTTTGCAGCACATTTGCAGATTTTTGCCAGCTCCATTCTTAAGAGTTCACAGCCTTTCCCATAAAATCACTTTGTTGCATTAATCCGAGAATGAAAACCACCCATCAGAGGAAGTGAAACAGCTGAATACAAAGTCTGGAAAAACTCCACCTGGTGAAAAACTGGTGATTAAGCATTAAAATCTAAAAATCTTTCCTCCAAATTAACATTTTGTTCTGTTTTTCTCTGGACTTCCTCTTCGTTGTTGTCTGAAACAGGCGGCGTGCTGCTGCAGCTCTTAACCTCTGTGTGCATGTCAGTATCTGTTCCACAAAATATTTAATTCCTTCAGCAGCTGTTGTGTGTTTTTAATAATTACATCCTGTGAAATGTGCATGTTTGTCACTTTCTGTGTTTTTCAGATCCTCTTTTGATTTCTGACATTTTGTCTTGTGTGTTTTCTCTTCTTAAGTTTAATCTTTTTTTTTCTCGGTTTGGAATAATGTGTCCCAGAAACACCATGAAGGTGTCAGTCTGTTACCTGAAAATGTGGACCCATCCTCATTAGTGTTGATCAGATCACTCCTAATAAGTTAATGCAATCAACTATTCACCTGAGGTTGACGTTATAATTATTAAGACTTTAATGAAACACTGTTTATAACTCTGTTCATAGATTCCATTTAATGCATTTACAGTATGTAGTTTTTATTTTATTTGTGTAAGTCAGACCTGTTCCCAATGCGCGTTGGACTCCAGCAGGGTTGCCCTTTGTCACCGGTTCTGTTTATAATTTTTATGGACAGAATTTCTAGGTGCAGCCAGGAGCCAGAGGGGGTCCGGTTTGGGGACCACAGGATCTCGTCTCTGCTTTTTGCCGATGATGTGGTCCTGTTGGCTTCATCGAACCTGGACCTCCAGCGTGCACTGGGGCGGTTTGCAGCCGAGTGTGAAGCGATGGGATGAGGATTAGCACCTCCAAATCTGAGGCCATGGTTCTCGACCGGAAAAAGGTGGCTTGCCCTCTCTGGGTTGGTGGAGAAGTCCTGCCTCAAGTGGAGGAGTTCAAGTATCTTGGGGTCTTGTTCACGAGTGGGGGGAAGATGGAGCATGAGATTGACAGGAGGATCGGTGCAGCGTCTGCAGTCATGCGGTCGCTGTATCGGTCCGTCGTGGTGAAGAGGGAGCTAAGCCGAAAGGCAAGGCTCTCCATTTACCAGTCGATCTATGTTCCTACCCTCATCTATGGTCATGAGCTTTGGGTCATGACCGAAAGAACGAGATCCTAGATACAAGCGGCTGAAATGAGTTTCCTCCTCAGGGTGGCTGGGCCTCCCTTAGAGATCGGGTGAGGAGCTCGGTCACCAGGGAGGAGCTCGGGGTAGAGCTGCTACTTCTCCACGTCCAGAGGAGTCAGTTGAGTTGG
Organism: Chromis chromis; assembly: GCA_900302755.1. Taxonomy (NCBI): domain Eukaryota; kingdom Metazoa; phylum Chordata; class Actinopteri; family Pomacentridae; genus Chromis; species Chromis chromis. The sequence goes on from OMNN01097281.1 coordinate 8,456, forward strand.
CTAGGACATCTGTTCCGGATGCCTTCGGGACGCCTCCCTTGGGAGGTGTTCCAGGCATGTCCCGCCGGGAGGAGGCCTCGGGGTAGACCCAGGACACGCTGGAGGGACTATGTCTCTCGGCTGGCCTGGGAACGCCTCAGGGTCCCACCGGATGAGCTGGAGGAGGTGTCTGGGGCGAAGGGGGGTTATATGAACAGTGAACTGAACAGCTTACTGTTCTTTTTACACTGTGTCATATGAAGTCACTGCTAATATAAAATGTATTGCAAGCGTACTGCTGCCTATAAAAAGTTCCCTCCATGGAAGTTTTATTCTTCTATTGCTTTTTGAATCATAAACAAACATTTATTGTTGTTAACTTGTTATGTGAGCTGTACTATGTGCAGGTTTGAAATACATTTATTTACTACTACTTACTACTAGGATTTCATGTCAACAGGGAAACACAATTCTACAAATGTCAACTGATTAAAAATATGAAATGTAGGATAAGTGATTTCATATATCCACCCCATTTAAGGTGACTCCAACTCAGGTGAAGTCAACAGGTGCTAGAAGTCACACAATTAGTGAAATGGAGATCCTCAGAGTGCAGTGAATGTGTCTCTTTGATTGTAGTATAGCCTACAGACTGTTGTATCTGGAAGGTCCAGTCACTGGTGAATCAGTACTCCTGGATAGAACTATAAACATAAAAGAAGAATCCAAGCATGAAAAGCATACGTCAGGGGATGGAGACAAAATGATTTCCCCCCCTAATTTGATTACATATTATTATTGAATATTCTATAGTCATATTAATGAGGATGGCTTTTGGCTCATGAAAATGAGAAATCCAGCATATCAAAATATTTGAATATTTACTAAATCGTATTTCTTTTGAAAGCATTTACTCTGAAACAATTAGACAACTCAGCTTTCTGCACTAATATGAGAAAATCAAACACAAACAAAGCATTCTGGTTGCTTCTCTCCTCTATATTTGGGCTTATTAAGTTTTCTGGTTCAAATGATGTGTCAGCTGGCAGACAGAACATGTCAGATCAACACAGTGAACTTTATTTATTTCATTTATATTTTATTTAACCAGGCAATAATTTCTTTTTTATGCAACACTATCTTCAGATGTCAACTGCATTAAGCTGAATTAGTGATAAACTTAAGGGTTAAACCAATCTATTTATAAATCCTTAAAAGTGACTTAATGCAAACACACCTAATATAAATGCTGGTCTGCAATATTCCTCTGTAAATAAAATACTTAGATGGTGAATATAAAACCAGAGGAGTCACATTAACTGAGAAAACATCACTTTTACATTTTCTCCATTTGAAGACATAGTCCTTTATTTGACAAGAGGAATTTACAGCTGAGTCAACAAATAAAAGTGTAACACAAAGTGATGAAGGAAAGGTGAAGGTGAAAAATATCCAGTAGGCACTTTTTTAAAAGTTGAAAGGGTCATTGCTTTGCCTGTAGTTCCATTTGTTACGCTGTAAAATGGTTTTGTGTTAGCCTTTCTGTCCGTCTGTCTGTCAGTGTGGCTGCAGCAGGAAGCCAGAGAAGATGCTGTAACCAGTCGGGCTTCCTCTCATCCCTCTGTAGTCTTTAGTCTCCAGCCAAACCTCCTGATCTCTCGACATGTAGACCGCCAGGCCGCCCGAAGTCACCTGGAATCAGACCCGGTCCAAATGTTATTATCCCAAGGTGTACTGTAAAAATGCTGGCTCTACATATAGATATTATTATACATTATTATTATTATATATATAGAGAGGTATTTTACGACCTACATGTTTGCAACCTCTAGAAACTAGATGTTTTTCACACCAGTCTGCTCATTACCTCTGGTCACCGCGCTCAATTCACCATGCTCAGTGTATCCTCCAACAACCTGCTCCTCTGTATAGCATTTGTGAGCTGTGCTGTACTTATTTCATTGATCAAGTATATTTGTATTGTATTTGAAAAAATTGCCAAATACATTGTAATCGTTGGAGTTCTTCTTATTTTTCTTCCGCAACTTCCTTTGTCCTGGAACTAGGCTATTAATGCTGCATCAATGACAGTTATGCCATGTTATAGGGGTAATGTCAAGGATGTGCAGTCGACCTTTTTTGGAGCCAAAAGGTCAAGGTCAAGGTCAAGGTCAAGGTCGCGTCTAGTGTCATAAAACAAAATTTTCCATATCTCAAAAACTACTTATCGTACAAGTTCGATGCTTACATTCCTGAAACATTCATCTCAAGGGGAGTATTTTATTTGTTTGGACCGAAGCTGTACAACCTACCAGTAAAAAGATCGGTAGGGGTCAAAGTTCATGACGTCACAAAAAATACTAAAAAATTAATTTTTCCCTATAACTTGGAAACGTATTGAGATACAGTGCTCATACTGGTACCACTGAACAGCATTTAATGTTTTCCTTCGATGTGTGACCTTGACTTTGACCTCTGCTCAAGGTCAAGGTCAGTCTTCTGTTTTTCCTGCATTATTACTCAAAAAACACATACAGACATTAAAAACACCTCATGTAAAGGGCTACAATTTGCCAGGTTGTCGTTTTTGCCAATTTTTTCAAATTGCCAAATACGTATTCGCCTTGCGAATCTTGCCTAGTTTATTTTGTTCTCAGTCTCTTCCATACTTGTCTATTCTCTTCTTTATGTAGACACAGCCTGCAGTTCAGCCAAATACTCACATTTGACTGTTGGCCACACCTAAGTTAATCATAATTTCCCAGTTGTGCTGAGGAGTACAACTTTTTTTATTTTTTTTTTTTACAGGAAACCGCATGTCACACATGATTAGTAAAAAGACCATCTGAATAAAAATGCATATTAACCTTGAGAGCAGGTTTAAGGATTCAGAGGGTTAAGCTTGTAATGTAGTGATATAAGGCCAACAGATCACTCATTGTCACTTCAGTATTATGTGGTGGCACCGTAACGTATTAATAAACCTGTAGTGGTGTTTTATGTTTGTACCTGTCTCCTGTTCCGGCGATAATCGCAGAATGATGCCAGCAGCTGGTGGTCAAGCTTCAGCAACACACAGAGTCGATCTTCTAAGGAGGTGTGGTACACAAAGTAGTACGTTCCTGGGACCCGACACCTGCAGCACAAACTTAATACTTAGCTTTTTCTTGTCCTTTGTGATTTGGCAGTGTTGTGTAATTCTTTATGTTCGAGGTGAAGATTAATGATTCCATCCTGACCCGAGGAACTGACCAGTTGGGCAAATACAGTTTATGTAACAGAAGTGGAACTGTGCTTATGTAATGACACGTCAGCAGAAAACGGCATTTAAAAACTTGAACTGAGAAGTTTTGATGAACAACAAACTTACATGTGCTGTTATAGTTATCAGGCCTTCATTGTTAATTACTAAATGAGTCAAGATTATGTTTTAAAAGGTTAGATTGAGATCATGTTCATGTGTATGGCGTAAATGAAAGATTATGGTGTCAAATTCCCAGAAACAGATGAAGAGGTGGAGACCTGGAACTGAGACCCCAGGTGGGCAGATATAATCAAATACTGCAGAATCAATGACTTGTTGAGTTGTTGTAAAAATATGATTCTTTAAGATGGAATGACCCTGGTATGACTTGACCTCTGACTCCAAAGTTAGTCTGAGTTGCAGCAGGCGTTTCCTCACCTGAAGTGTCCTGTTTCTGTGTTGTAGTCCTCGTTGATGTTGGTGATGACGTTGGTGAACCGAATGACGCTGACTCTGTCCGGGTATTCGTTGGTCCCTCTGGCTACGCTGAAGGCCGCCTGCAGTTGGACTCCCACAGTCCTGCAGCCACAGAGACAACACACACTGCTTTTTCTGGAAGCGTGGAACCAGGGCTCAGACCGGAGAACCAGCCCACATTCCCACCAGTTTATAGGAGAACCGTCAACACAACAATGGACTGAGGCAGGAAAACAAAGCAGGACTCCATACTGTTTACCTGTGAGCTCAGAGCATCTTACTGCAAATATTTACAGCATTATGTAGGCCAGTTATGAACATTGGGATGTGATTACATACCCGTGTTCTCCTGGTTCTCCTGGAGGTCCTGCCAATCCAGGGGCCCCCGGTTCACCAAGTTCCCCACTCTGACCTCGTTTACCAGGGAATCCCGTCAGCCCCGGCTCCCCCTTCACTCCCTTCTGAGGGCCGAGGCTGTCATGACTCTGGGCTCCTGAACACAGCACCGTTGGGTATTATTTAGTAACAGATGACAGAGTGTAAAGGGTTACAGTCAATCTCAGCCCACAGACTGGAAGCAGAGGAAGCAGCATGGCTCACACTGTTTAAGTCCTACACAAACAGAAATGCGTTTTCAGGGGAGTAAGTTGAAGAAATGTGGTTTAAACAAACTAGTTTCACTTTAAGGCCATTTCAGAACTTGAAATTACTTCATCTCAGAGTTGATCATTGACTTTGTAAGCAAATGTTTTTATGTTACTCATGTGACAGTTTGCTTTATTTGCACACTTTCCCGCATGCATTTTTTTTGTAACTCCCTAGTTTCTCCATTAATATATTAATGATACTTATTTGTGGCTGCATGGGCGCCAGAACAAATAAAAGATGGAGTACTGTAACATACCAAAAATGTAAGATAAGGATTCCCTCTAGCTAAAACAGTGTTCATCACATTAAAGTACAGATTTTTAATGTGGACATCATTTATAGTTTGGGCCTTTTTTGTAAATTGATTTTTTTTTTTAATGTTCCTGGTAATTAAAAAACAAAACAACAACAACAACAAAAAACAAACAAACAGTGAAAGTCTGTGGAAATCTTTTTTTTTTTTTAAAGACAAAAAACTGTTTAAAAAAATGCATTTACCTTTTAAAAAACAAAACAAAACAAAAACATAATTTTTCTTTCAAATAACAACAAAAATATCTTTAAAGTATTCCTAAAATAAGTGTTAGGGTCACATATTTTGAAAGAACAAATTAGTATTAGTAAAAAAAATAAAAAAAATCTGATTTCTGATGCAGAGATTATTTACAGTTTTTGACTGATTATTTATTTACTTAGAGTGAACATATAAAATATTAAATGATAAATGTGTGCACTTATATAGCACCTTTCTACCTTAGTGGTACTGGAAGTGCTTTACAATGTTTCTCCTTCACCATTCACACACCAATGGCAACAGAACTTCCATGCAAGGTTCCTGCCTGTCATTGGGAGCAACTTGGGGTTCAGTGTCTTGCCCAAGGACACTTCGGCAAGATGGGCCGGGGGTTGAACCGCCAACCGTGTGATCAGTGGACAACCCGCTCTACCACCTGAGCCACAGCCGCTCCACTATTGTAATATCATTTACCATTTTTCAATCCCCAATTTAGATACAGTAAAGCAGTGTCATTTTCCTGTCAACACTGTAAAAGAATGAATCACTAAAACAAATATTGAAATAAGTCCAAGATGTGTTTAGGATAGTTTAGGGTACGTACTGTAAAATTCAAAAAGGGTAAAAAAATTTTTTTTTAAAAAGTAACAGTAATAAGTAACAGTAACTATCTCTAAAATGATTATGATATTTTTTTAGCGATTTAAAATCCAGTAAAAAAAAAAAAAGATGTACTTTTAGGTTCATACCTGAAAGAAAAAAATATTATTTGTATTTATTTGTCATGACTGTGCAGCAACATTTTGTCTCGCATCTAAATTATGTCATTCATCTTTCTTCATGTCATGAAGATGAATCACTCCAAAAATGATGCATGTAAAAAAAAAAAAGAGGAAAAAACAAGGCAGGGATGTTTTATTAACTTCAGCTATGAACCAAACCTTCTTGTTCCATATTTTTCCTTCATTGTATTCTTTGTGTTCTGACTTTGACTGAACAGCATGGCTTCTGCTCTACTATTAAAATGTGTGTCTGATACCTGAGTCTCCTTTCTGTCCTTTGTCTCCATCGCGACCATCTCTGCCAGGAAGCCCAGGAATACCTGAGAACAGTCAGAGAAGTAAACACAAACAAAACAACACAACATGACACACATCCACCTCGACAGTCACACACACATTAATACACTCACCTGGAATCCCGGGCATCCCTGTTGCTGGGCAGGTCTCCACGGCAACCAGCATGGGCACAGCCAATGAGAGCAGCGCTCCAATCAGAAGGATACAACGATGAAGCATGATGGCGAACCTGAGGAGAGGAGACGAGGAGGTAAGGAAAGATTAAGGTGGACAGAATAGAAGAGGCAAGGAGAATATAGAGGAAGCAAGAAAAGATTAAAGGAGACAAGGAGAGGAAGGGAGGACAGAACAAAGTAAGTGGAAAAAAAGGAGGCCAGAAAAAAAGAGAAATGAGAAAGACAAGAAAGGGGAAAGATAGAGAGATAGAAAAGGGAGGTCAGTGATAAGATAAGAAAAATAAAGAAAAGGAGGAAAGACACATTTGGTGAATAGATGGTGGGATGACAAGAGAGGAAGAGGAGAAGATAAAAAGAGGGGGTAAGGAAAGATGACATAAGTGAAGTAGGAAGGAGAAAAGTGGGAGGGAAGACACGGGAGAAAGAAAGAAGAGATGGAAGGAGGTGAAGGAAAGATAGAGGAGAGAGGAGGGAGACAAAGGAGAGGCAAGGGGGAGACAAAATAAGAGGTGAGAGAAGGAGGAGATGAGAGGGGAAGAGAGAAAAGAAAGGAAGAAAAACAACAAAATAAAAAGAGGACAACAGGGAGAGGGAAGAGGGGGAACAAGGAGTGGCGAAGAAATATGGGAAGAGAAGGAAAAACACAGGAGATAAGGAGGAAGATGAGAAGAGATTAGGAATCAGTGGAAGAGAGGGAGGACAAGGAGGCAGGGAAGACAAAAGGCATAAAAACATGAGAACTGAGAATACTCTTCAGTAAAACTAAATTAAATTCCCTGTTTAAAGTAAAAAAAAGACCAAAGCATAAAAAAAGGTCAAACAGGAGATCGTCCTAACAAAAGCTTCTCCTTTAAATCAACTTATATTAATAATAAATGTGTTCAAACTCACCTCAGAGAACAGACAGGAAAACAAAAGCCTCCGTGGCGACTTAAACAGCCAACTGAAGTGAACATCTGAGTCCTGCAGCAGCCGGACCAGGAAGCCTCTACGTCACACATTATTTTCTGAGTGTAGTTCTGCATTTCGGAGAGGTTACTGACACACAGAGAATAGAAACTCTCAAACATTAGAACGCTGCTTAAACATGTTCTTGTAAAACATAGAGGAGTCTCCACTCCTCAGATCTGTGAACCAGACTGCAGGGGTTTACTCTCATAGAGACACAAGTTCTTCAGTGAAGCCAAACACTGATGTTGGGTGATGTTGAGCGAAACTCAAAGCTGTTAGATAATGGAACTGATGATACATGCATACATATAAAAAATAGTAAAAACTGTAAAAATGATGGCAAATATATGTAAAATAATGATAATAATAATATTACCTGATTTAAACATTCAGTGTAAAAGAACTAATTATCATTTATAATTTTATTGATTTTTCATGTGAACATTACTTACAGTTGTTTTTAATGATGACATCGTTGATTTTTATAAGATATTATCAGAAAAGGGAAAATCTGTAAAATGACAAATTACAGTTAAAAAACTGTTCATTTTTTACGGTGTAGTTTCTGGTGATACTAGCCCTGTGCGAATAGGGATTTAGTTTTAGAAATAAAAACGACATGTTTTACATGACACAAGCGCTATGAGATGACATACTGTATGTTGTAAATATCCATCCATCCATCCATTTTCTGTGCATTATCTGTACGCTGCTTAATCCTCTGTAGGGTCGCAGGGGGACTGGAGCCTCAGGAAATCATTCCTTCCTGTGGCCATCAAACTGTACAACTCTTCTCTCTTTTTATCAAATGTGCAATGACCTAAAATTCAACTGTAGGTCATCTAATAGCTGAATGTCTGAATTTATTTTTCATGTTTTGATATGTTTTATATATTATTATTTTATTTTATTTTTGTATTATGTTGTGTTATGTTAAAATAAATTTCCCCTAGGGGATAAATACATTAAAGTATTTCTGATTCTGATTCTGATCCCAGCCGACTCGGGAGAAGGCAGGGGACACCCTGGACAGGTCACCAGCCTATCACAGGGCCACACACAGGACAAGCAACCAAGCACACTCTCATTCACACCTATGGACAATTTAGATTCACCAATTAACCAGGAATCTTAATACCTCATACTTTAAAGCAGGAAGCTCCCAGTTTGTTGTGAATACCTCAACAACAAAGATGCCTCATTTTGCAGGTATATGTCATAACGCCCTGCACTCAAAGTTCAACACAGCTGCCATTGTTATGTTCTGTGTGAAAG
>OMNN01097283.1:2287-20654 GCA_900302755.1 Chromis chromis
AGGAGAGTTTACCAATAAATGATCACATCTGCTCTGTGAAACATTCACTTTTTTGAAAGCAGTCCTTGAACACATGGTCCTGCAGATGTGAGTCAGGGTGCAGATGGAGACACAAATGTGTCCTTTGTAGGATTTGTGTCAGCTTGTCCTCGACTGAAGGTAGCCTTGTCTAAACTCTTTTAACTACAAAAAGCTTCATGACTTTGGCTCCACGCTCCTGATACAGACTGGTGCCGCTCTGAGGCCACATCCTGTATCTCAACATCCCTTAATGCCCTGGTTACGTCCAGTCTTCCCCTGTCTATTTTTAATTTTACGAACAATCCAATTGTCATAAATACAATCAAAATATGGGTCCAACTTAGACAGAGCTTCGGGTTCAATAATTTTCTCCACATCAGTCCTATATGTAATAATCATTCATTCCCCCCAGCTAGATTAGACTCTGAATTTTCTCTATGGCAAAGACAAGGCATTTTTAAATTTAAAGATATGTACATAAATGGTCGATTTGCTAGTTTTGATGAATTATTACATAAATTTGACCTTCCACGATCCAGCTTATTTCGATATTTCCAAGTCCGCCACTTTCTCCAGCATAGTGACCCTAACTTTCCGGGTTTACCCTCACTTCCAGGTTTAGATGATATGTTAGACATTTCTTCTAACAAAAAAAGACTCCTTTCAAGGATTACTGACTGTATAACTTCTCTTGAAAACAAAACCCTTGTAAAAATCAGAGAGGATTGGGTGAATGAACTGGGGGAAAACATAGAAGAGGACATGTGGAATAGCGCCCTACACAGAGTAAATGACAGCTCCTCACATGCAAAGCTAAACATAATACAGTTCAAGGTTGTGCACGGTGCTCACTTCTCCAAGTCAAGGCTATCTAAAATATATCCTAATGTTACTGCAAGTTGTGATAGATGTAATAATGCCCCAGCCGACTTAACCCACATGTTTTGGTCATGGCCTGTTTTAGCTCCCTATTGGTCCGTTATCTTTGCAACCCAGTGCAGTAGCAGATATATTTAGTGTTATAGACAGAAGACATTATACAATACCAAAAGCACATGAAAATATAATCGCTTTTCCAATGTTGCTTGCACGGAGGAGAATACTTCCACATTGGAAATCCAAAAAACCACCTAAAGTATCTTTGTGGTTGTGTGACCTCATGTAGTTCATACAGTTGGAAAATATAAAATACTCACTCAAAGGTTCTAGAGATAAATTCTTCTCCATCTGGGATCTGGTGTTGACATATTTATATCAATCAATCAATCAACTTTAATTTGTAAAGCGCTTAATCACATCTACAGACATTTCGAAGCGCTTTCACAAGAGGAAAGATAGAACCCAACAGAACCCTTCCCAGAGCAAGATAGACTTAAAGTTCTGCCTAATACAGCCTAGCAGCAACTCCTGTTCTGAGCTCAATAACAACACTGGGTATGATATTGATTTATTTTTCTTTTATTATTCTGTACTTATTTTCTCACCTTCATGGATTTTATGTTTGTTAAATATGCAAGTGTCAGGTGTCGTATGCCCTATATGCTAGTCTAGGTGAGTGTCCTAGAGAGAGCTGTGTGTGTTTAGTCTTCGTGTGACCTGCCTAAACCAAGAGTTTGGTTGTGTTTTTTTTTAGAATCGGCTTCTGTTTCAGTTGACCATAGTTTTGCTTCCTCTATTGTAAATAAATAGCTCTTTTGCTACACAATCGCTTCGTTTTTCTGTTCATTCACTTTCTTTGTTACTCCCCTCATCCCCTAGATCACGGGGACGTAACAATGTGTATATATATTTTAAAAAAAGAAAATGGAAATGTCAGGGATTGTACATATTCAATATATTCTCATTTCTGTCAACATTTCTAAATAAAAAGAATATTCAAAAATAAATAAATAAATGCAGCAAAGTATAGAGAAATCCTGATGGACAACCTGATGCAGTATGCAGTTATCATGGGTGACTCAGCCTAGATCTGTTAAATTATATAGCGCTTGCTACCTTATGGGTTTAAAAGGGCTTAACAATGCTTTGCCTAATTCACTCACTCCGTGGCAGAGTAACTTAATTAAAGGAACTGTGACTTCTGAATTATACCAGCAAACTGGAATGGAAAATGCCAGGACATCTGTACATGGACTGAATCTCAGGAGAAAGTGGGAAACTTAAGCAATATTTATAGTTACTTGAACATAACCAATCCCCTACAATCACAAAACACACTAGTTGTTTCTTTGGTGCTCATTTGTTTTGGTCATTTTGTGATTCCTTCCCATCAGCATGCAGAGCTTAGAGGGATTTCTGCGTATTCTGCAAGTTCCCTAATTTATGGGGCACAGTGACAGTTTTGTCTGACCTACTGTGCATGAATGATAAAACGATGTGAACCAATTGTTTTTCAAGTTAAGTTTGAAGTAGGCAAGTGCCTTGAGACCAATCCTGACTGCTGCTACTTTTTGTCTCAAAAAATTACTGCTCTGGGTCTCCAAAGGAACTCATTAATCTGTCGTGGACCATCAGAGACAGCAAGCCCCTGTCTCCATTTTCCCTTACATTTGAGATGTGCAAAGCATTTTTCCACATGAGAGGGTGAGCTAAAGGTCAGCACCCAGAAGTCAATGCATAGCGCGTACGTGATAGGGGCATTTATCTTCCCATTGAGATGCTGAATGTGCGGAATGCTAAATGTCAATGTAATGGGCTGTGGAAAATGTCATGTCATACATTATTTCCATACTCTATTGACACTAAGCACCATCCCCATGAGTGTAGAAAAGAAAATGTTTAAGTTTCCCTACTTCCTCTGTCCACTTTTAGTCCCTACACAGAGCTCAGATGTCTTATATGGTGAGGTGTTATCATCCTAACCATACATTTTATGTATTGAATTAAATACAATATCATTTGTAACACCCCATTATCCACTTCACCGTTTTGACCTTTATGAGCTGTCAAAGATAATCTGGATCGTCTTCATTTTTTATCGATACACAGCTGCATTTTATTTATTTATTTACACAAATTGATAAAGTCCAGACAAAGCCGAACATGACAACTATTCACCAGCACTATTAACTGATCTCGTCAAACAGCTGCATGCATAATCCTTCTGTTCATTTGGTTGAAATGAACGTTTGACCCCTACACTGAGGGGATCGGGTGATTTTGTTAGGCGGTGGGGGCATGTTGCTGTCATGGTTATGGTTCACTTGTTCCTTTTGAGGGTAGAGTCAATGCAAATAAATACAAAGTTGTTCTGAGGGATCACCTTTATCCTGTGGTGAAACATTTCTGTCCTGATGGGAGTTATGACACTACCTCCATTGTTTATGCCTCCAGTGAAGTTCCAGAGCTTAGAGAATCAATGCCAAGGAGCACTGAAGCTGTTCTGGTGTCCAAAAACCTTACTAAGACACTTTAGTGTGGTGTTAACTTTATTATATCACCTTGATCTAACAATATATGAATTTATGCAAACTGATGTTATGTCTCTGCATGATTTTTGACAGTAGAATATTAGGACAATTAGTGATTTTATTAATTTAAAATTATATCTACAACACAATAAATGTATAAAAGTATGTTTCTGCCACCAGGATGAAATAAAAACTTCCAAAAGTCTCACTGTAACAACAAAACATTCTCAATTTACCACGATCTTTTACATATTGCAACACATTAAAACAGTATATTCCTGTTATTGCAACTGACTATTTTCATGGTCAATACATCTGGCAGTTATTTAAAAAAATAAAAAATAAAAAACTAATCTATTTTTTTCAAAGTCTATAAAATGTTAGAAAATCTGAAGCCCAAATAAAAGTAATCAAATGTCATTTTTTCCAGTCCAACAGCAAATATGGGCAAATATTCACATTTGTGACAGTGGCAGAGGATTTTTGTTATTCTTAAAAAAAAAAGAAAAAAAAAAAGACTTAAACAATTAAATAATTATAAAATTTCTTAGCAGTTGACTGATCTCACCATTTCAGTTCTGGTGTACTGACAAGAGGCTTAATGCAGCCATGGGCCTGTGGTTTTCCACTCAACACTATTACAGAGGCATGTTGGCCTATATTTACATAAGTCAATTATTTCCACAAGGAATCAATATTAACATTAGGGATGGGTACCGAGCCCCGGTACTAAATGAGCCCCGGGGCGATTTTTTTAAAATACCGGACTACCGATAAGCAAATACGGTAACGGTTCTGTTAACGGTACTTCAGAAAGTAAGAAGATCGTTGTGTTGCACGTTGAATCTCATCACCAGAAGACATGATTCTGTAGCTCAGACAGAAGACTCTGGTGTCCTGCAGCTCCATGCAGCAACACAGGTGACGACGGAGGAGAAATGAACAGGCAAAAGTCGTTTGCATGTCAGAACAGAAACATGATCAATCTGTGGAAACATTCAGTAAAATTTCATCACGTCCAGAGCACGTAGTTCATTCCTCGATAAAGCGTACATTATGTTTGTTCTGTTTGCTAGCAGCCAGAACACGGAGTTAACTCAATTATAGGAACACAGGCTAATGATTAGAGAAGTATGAAGTTAGTGTTCATGAATTCGGTCTGAAATTCAGAGCATGATCTGAACTGTTTTTCAGAATTTTAGTTTTATTTTCGGAGCACAGGGCAGCAGAATTTAGTGATTTTAGGACTGCAGATAAACTCTGACTTTTTTTGTTTCTCTGACTGAATGTTGGTGTTATTGGTAGAGGAAGTACTTCAATTGTTTTCTCCACTAAACTATTAAAATCACAGTAAAAAAATATTGTCAAAGTCCTGCATTAGTCAAGTCAAGTCAAGAGAGAAGCCGCTGCGTGTGTTCGCGCCGCCATGTTAATATTATACTCGAAGTGAAGAGTGAAAGATGCTTTATCAGCACAATGTATGACATTTACTTCATATCTGTTCAAGGTGCAGATTTAATTCTATTGAAACACATAATGTTTTATTTTGTGAGTAACACCTGTGACACTGTGCACAGTGCTCGGATCATTCCATCAACACAATAGTGTCAATAAAGTTTGATTTAAATACAGTGTGTTTGAGAAAATAAAGCAATTTTTATTCTGTTATTAATTTGTTTCTCTTTTAAAGACAAAATGAACAATAAAAAAACAATCCAAAAGTACTGATAAGAATACCGTTAAAGTACCGGATCGATAAGCAGTATCGGTAAAAGTAGTAGTACCGTTAAAATCTTAGCAATACCCATCCCTGATTAACATAGAGATAACAGAAAGAAAAAACAAAGAAATACATTCTTCAACATGAGTAACCACATAAGCTGCTGTACCTGACTTAGAAACATAACAGACAATTGCAAAATGCACACACCACTTTTTATGAGATTTTTAGAGGTGTATCTCAGGGAGGAGCTGCACCGGGACACTATAAACCATACACAGTTTTGTTTTCACAGTGGAAAGTGATTGCAGATGTCACGCCTTGTTTACTAAGTCTAATGATTACGGCTGGAGGTCAGCAGCAGAGCCGAGACTGGCTTCTCACTTTGACCTGAGTGGAAGCTGTGGGAGCAGCTCTCTCAATGAAAACACTTCCCAACCAACCGCCCGATTTGGATCTTATCAGCCCATTAAATATCTGTTATCAGATATCAGTCTTATACATATTGGCCAGTAGGGACCTCCTCCTAGCTCAGTAAGACATATTTAAGCTACAGTGGTTGGATGAAGATGGTGGATGCTTGAGTCACTTCCTCCAACCAGTCTTACAGTGTTATATTTTGACTTTCACTTTGACTCTGTTTCTTTTACATTGCGTTTACTTGCATTTTCAGTCAGTATTTGGTTAAGTTTAGGCACCAAAATTACTTTTACGTTTAGAAAAAGACCATGGTTTGGGTTAAATTACACTCTGCTGCTACATTAGAGAGATTTAAATGCACATATTGACACGACTACAAGATAACCTCTTACGTCATCATGGTTACTTTATCAGTGATAAGAATGGATGATAACTCACCTACTGAACTTAACAGAAGGTGGAGATCCCTCCGGGCCCATATGTATGAGAATGATGGGCCATTTAATGGGCTGATAGCATCTGAATCAGATGCACCAACACACAGGGAAGCAGTAAGGCCAAGAAGAGATGGAAAACTGAAGAATAAAAAGTTTGTATTTATTCTGGAGGGAGCAATCAGGCCATTTGGCAAAGTTTGCAGGACACATAAATCTACAGTTTTTATTACCCAATGTGTTGACAGTATGAACATAACTGACTCCCTGTTGGCAGAGCTCTACTGGAATTTGCCATATCTGTTCATTGGTTCAACAGACTACCAGATCCAGATAGATTATAGGCTTGTAATGAGTACATTATGCAATACAGGAGGTAGTCACTGAAACGTAAACAATGACAAGTCTGCTTGGTTCTTTTGTTAAATAAGACATTTTAATGACAGTATTTGTCTCCCTGCATGCAAATGTTCCACCAAAACAAGTTTCCCTCAACGTTATTTTGTTGGGGGAACCATTACTGCATCCTGGGCTTAGTATCAGCCAAGACAACTGTGATTAGTTTAACGAAAAGCAAACAAACCGGAGCCATTTTTCCCCCTATGTCAGAATGATAATGAGGTGCAGCCAGACCATTCTTCAGTGCTGACAGAGAATGTGCAGAATGATCCGGCTATGGGCACATCTGACTTCAATGCAGCAGACTAGAGCTTGTGTTTTCTATCACCAACGTAAATGTAACATTTCCCTTTATATTTACCATAACCACAATCCGTCCCCAACATTAAAAAGTGTATTGCTGCCTATTCCTAACCATTATTTATTTATTTATTTCAATTGCATCGAATTTGAAAAACAATGGTACGTTCATTGAAAAAAATCAACATTATCTAGGGTTTTGCAGAATCAACCACTTCTTGTATGGTGATAGGGTTGAGCTGTTGATGTTGTTTGGAGGCTGCTTGCTTGGCTTCATAAACCTGTTAGCAAAGGGTGTAGCTGTGGCAGCTGAACCCAGTAATTACTAATTACTAGTGTTATAAGTGGCCATTGACTGCCACAACGTCAGACATTCCAATGGAGTTACTAACCTCAACCTTCACACCAAACTCAGCGGGGGTGGGGAATGACAAATGAAGAACAAATTATAATTGCTGTTTAGTCAATTCTATGTTATTAGAAGATAGGATAAAAATAAATTAATGATATATTTGTACCTTACATGCAAACTATTGATATACACCATAGAGCACATGAATGACATATATGTTATTGGTTTATCAGCATCCTCCGAATAGTTTGACTCGGGTTGTTTAGGCACAAAGTGTTGGATTACAAAGTCTTTCATCAACCTGTTTTGCAGGCCGTGTTGTTTGTCTAACTGCGCTAAAAAGCTGCTAAGAAGGTCAGAAGGTTGGTAAGAACCAGACTGAACCCAAAGGTCAACCTCTAGGCGACGACAGTAAAACTGAAGAGAGAACTTCAGAGGGAATGAAGGATTGTTATAGGCTGCGAGTTGCCAGAGAATGTGAAGCATCTACATGACAGAACTGGCACATAGACAAGACACATCAGCTACTATATATGGCTTTTAATGGAGATTCAATTCAGTTCTTTATTAGCTCCTATATGACATTCCACTGTATCGGGTAACATACAGTAGAAAGCTGAGTTCACCCACATCCAAGAGACTAAACATTTGGCAGGAAATAAGAGGTTGCACTTTCATGAAAACCTTCAGGCTGTTCCAAGAAAGACAAACTAATATTGTAAATTTTTACTGCTGCAAACAGCACTAATTCAACCCGCCTTGTTTTTATTGCTACCAATACATTAGATCCGCAGTTGAAATAATAAGCTGCACTTACAGTATTATAGCACCTTTTTACCAGAGTCTACAAAGCACTTTTTTGCCCCTCATTCATACACCTTTTACCCAAGGATACTTTGGTACATGCACAGGAGGAGCAGGGAATCTAACAACCAACTCTGTGATTAGTTAGTTAATAAGTCAATCTACTACTTGAGCCACAGCCACCCTCAGTTTTTCTTTACCATACCAGCAGCATATGACTTAAACTTCATTTAATATCTTCTGCCGAATGATTGAATTTAAAATGATACCTATAGCAGCTGTATAAGAACCACTTGAACTTTAACTTGATTGTCCCCTGAGGGAAATTTGCTTTACAGGCAGGTAAAAAACATAAAAACACGGGAACACAATCACATAGATTCAGGAACAACACTGACGAGGAACAAGGAACAATAAACCATGAAGGACAACTGAAAGCAGGACCATCATTGCATATCATAACTATTCACTTTTTAAAATTCAAATTTAGTTGTATGATGGCTTGAGTTACGAATTACTTTTTTCGTCCTGTTTGATTTAGCCTTTGGCACTCTAAATCTCCTGCCTGAGGCAAGGAGCTCAAACCCAGTGTGGAGAGGATGATCAGGACACTGTATGATGTCCTGAGCCTTAGAGATTACCCTCCTACAAAAGGTTGTTGACATGCGTAGATTAATACAGCAAAACTAGTATTTAAAGCTGCAGCAGTACTGGAAATACAACCAAAATTCCAAAGATACAATCAAATAAAAACACAAAAGCACAAAAGAAATGCCGGAAATATTGAAAATAAAAGCAAAAGCTGAAAAATAGAATCAAATGGTGAAAATAAAAGCATGCTGGAAAGCAAACCTGAAATGCTGACACTACACATAAAAGCTGAAAACAAAACCAAATGGTGAAAACAGTAAGAAACGCTGAAAACATACTGTTCAAGCCCTTAAAGTAGAACTGAAATGTTTAAATTGGACACTGGAAAGTGAATACAGGTGGGAAAGCTTTTTGTTGCGACTCACAGTAACTAAAACCAACTACTTAATGATGTGTTCTTTAAAATTAGCTCGCATATAAGTTTATTTAAACACTTCGATCACGATTCAGATGTTCTCTTTAGCTGCAGCACATTGGGCAGTAAAAAGCAAGTAATGTTACCCTGCAGTATATAGTGCAGAGCTCACTAACGTCTCCACTCTAGTCAACTACATCTCTGTCAGCCCATCTGTCAAAATGAGTAGCTCTACCACACACGAGAAGTCTGACCATCCCGCTCGTTTCCACCGGATTTGACTGCGCATTCACCCCTGCAACACATATTCTGAGGTTTCAACACTCATAAACAGCCAGCAACCTCCAGTAAATCATTCCCCCGGCTTTGCGCATCGGGGTGACATGCAATGACAGCAAAATTGGATCTCTCTCGAAAGCCATTAAACTATTTAGTCTCACAGCAGGAAGAGATCCGAAGCCGCACACACATGCTTAACATGCCACGGAAAAGTCCTAACCTCCTGGGGAGTTTACAGTTTTATAATATTGAACTTAGCTGCAGATGAACTCAAATCCTGTTGAAATTGGGCATTAAACAGTCTATTAATCCAATACTTTTGCTGCAGTATCTATATTTCCTGGCACATGTGATCCGCAAACTGTGATTAATATGTCAATGCAGGTAAAGCACAAATAGAGTCTTTGATAAAGTTCCACATTACACTGTCAACCCCCACTATAGTTACTCATAGTTTATGGATTTATTTTCATTCCTGTTGGGTGTGAAGGATTCGGTTTCTGTGGTCTATTGGTAGGCAAACAGAATGATTGTGTTGTCAATCATCGGCACAGAACATCAGTGTGTCCCCCCTCTCGTTTCACGGCGTTGTTGCGTGTCTCGTTTGTCTTGCATGTGAGACGATCAGCAGGTTCCCATCCTTTGACTCATAAATTCATCACTCAGGCTTTGGTTTCAGGTCTGAGAGCGGTGGCACGCAACCAAAAGTCTGAGGAGAGAGTGAACCCAACACAATCACACCTCCTCTGTTGTCGTCCCTCCCTTTCTCCCGTTGCCTCGGGCCGTTCCTGTCTTCTCGTGCTCGTTGGCATGTCAGACAGCAGAAGTACAATGCGAATACCTTAATCATTCAGGTGGCTCCCCTTAGGGACAGCACGCTGGTTGTTTATCACTCAGATTGTGACTAAAGGTATTTGGTATGTCTCATCTGAAGGAAAAACCCAATTGAGACAACAACAACAACAATAAAACAGACACTGAAGCACAGCAGCTGCAGGAAACATGCACGCCAATGTGACTAAATGCAGACGAGGTGGTAAGTAAAAAAAATAAAAAGGGGCAAAAAATTGGCTTGAAAACAATCTGATAAATTAGTTTTACTTAAACAAATTGCTGTAGATACCCTAAAATTACCATCAACAGCATAATTTATGGTTTAAACAGTTACTACCTGAGCCAAAGCCATACCAGCGTCAATATGATACCATATTTTGTATTAGCAAAAATACTTTATTTGATCCTTATTGCCAAATGATGGAATTGAAATACATACTCGGCTATGAGAACCATGCCTGGCAAAACTAGTATTTAAAGCTGCATTAAATTAGTCAGAAAATACAGCAGTATGAAAAATACAGCTAAACACTGACAATACAACCAAATGAAAATGCCAAAAATGCCAAAAAATTCAAAAAGCTATTGAAAATTTATGGTTTAAACATTCAAAAACTAAAGGCTAATTAGCAGTACTTTCTAGCCACAAAGTTTTCACAGATGCAGATTAGCATTTTAAATTGTATGATAACAAAGTAATTAAATACCAGCATGGTATGCATTGGAGGAGTTTTTGTTCTTTATTGCATTTTCAAACACATTTCTTTCCAATTATACAGCAATAAGGGCTTTTTAACAAGTGTCAGGGCTGATGGTAACTATAGACTGTTTTTTGCTTTACACCTGCGCTGCACTGCCATCTTCTGACTGTAAACTACCTTCACTGGACCCCGAACAACACATTTCAGCTCATACAGCCCATATGAGGAGCTTCATTTTGTACCAGCTGCAGATAAGGAATACAACAGTCCAACTGAGTGACAATAAATGCCTGAAAGACGTTTTACGGTCTTTGGAAGAGATACAGGCCTTCAACTTGGCTAAAAGTCTTAATTCTAACAAGCTGGTTTCTCAATACTTAGTTCAACAAATTGAGTATTTAAAGGAAAGGTATGGTTTAAAACAAACTATCTTCATAGCTGTTGTCCTCATGTATCTGCTCCTACATGCTGCATCTTATTTCTTTTCTTGTTCGATCTAAAATAAATCATGTTAATATGTTGAGACAAACCAGCATCACTACAGCAATTACTATTCACTCATTTCTGCTCACAAGCGCCAAAGAGCTCATCTTAAATTTACTAATTTGGAAGATAAGGTCCCAAGACAGCAACTGATGCAATAACTTTTGTACAACCTAAAATTGCATGCTACCAAGAATGTGAAACAGTACTTTTTAAAAAAACAAATCCAAATATTAGTAGTTTAGTAATTACCCTGGAATTAATCAAAAAATACCATTTAATATGTTGCATCAAAGGCAAAAAATCAGGTTAAGAAAGTGTTGGAATCTAACTTTAATTGGAACATTAAACAATTAGCATCAAGTGTTAAACATTTACTGTTTTAGTAAATGTTTTAACTAACTAACTAACTGCGACCCCTCAATTCTTCTGTCAGGTTGTGATGTTTAACCTGCAAATGTCCAGGGCTTAAGGGACAAAGTGTTTTGTAAGGTGGCTAAAAACAAAAAACTAAATAAAAAATGGCATTGGTTTATTTATTTGAACAGAACTTGAATGTTCTTACTTTGGCTCTTCATCAGTCTGAATGTTGCATCATCAAACATGAGCAAAAGGGCAACAAACCAAAGCAGTCACAAGTTTTAAAAAAGAAAGTTAGTCAAACTTAATTTGAGGAGACAACAACCCTCTTCTCCGCTGTTCCCCAAGGCTCTGTTCTCAGTCCCATCGTCTTCTTCATTTATCTTCTACCCCTCGGCCATATATATTTAGTAAATACAACATTCAGTTTCACTGCTATACGGACGACACTCAACTCTACCTTTCCATCAAGGGTTAGGGCTCTGTTTTTACACACCTATAAATAAAATGTATTATTATTTACAAATGTGAACAGTAAAATGTCCAACTACAGATTTATGGACATTATGGGTGCATGTGATCTTCTGTCCACTTATTTAGAGAAGCTGTCACATTCCCAGATCTCAGCAGTTACCAGAACTGCTACAAATGATGGCAGGAGCTTGAAAATAGTCCGATAAACTACTACTTAAACAAACTGCTATAGATACCTTGAAATTAGCATTTCAGTTCCAATATGTGAAATTTGTATGATTTTGAATATGTGAATCATCATAAGATACTCACTGTTACTCATTATATTCTTATGTACTCATTATAGGGTTTGGCATATCGGTTACACAATCCTTTTCATGTCATTGCCGTTGTTGGAAAACTATGGCAGTGCTGTACATCATTACATCAGGACAGGATTGTTCAGGACAGTTTAATGGCAACTTAATCTTTTCATGATATACGTTTTAATAACATAGGACATTTGTTTAGGTACACCCATCTGGAAACTGTTTATATCTTAGATACAGGATTATGGTTTTTCAAGCCTGCCAAAAACAATAGTTACATTACCATATGTCCATAGAAACAGATTTTGCTCGCTATAATTATCCCTTTAGTACATACTGTACAGGAAGGACGGCGGTGGATTGTGTCCTCTGCCGCTTACAGAAAGCAGAAAATGCACTGTGCACAAGAGGAAGAATTACAGTAAGCAAAAACTGACTTAAAGACTTAAAAAACTGCAAACTAATATCTTAAAATGGTTGTTACAAAATAAAGTCGACCACTTATTTGAGCAGACATACAGCAAACAACTTGCAGATGTCAACTACACAAATACTATTCAATGTTGTGGTGCTAATTCACGATATCGTCACATCATCCAGAGGTTTGCACATTACAGAGTCACCTGCACAACTGAGTGCTGCAGGTGAGTCTCTCTGGCAACTTGTGCCGTTTGTCCTTAATGTCCTCCGAAGTATTTTGCAGATATCATGTCACCTCTTCAAAAGGCTGTTAATAGCTTTGACTTCATCAGTGGACAGTGCGGACAGATTGTAGCCTCTCAGCTCTGGTTTTCCTGCAAACGAACAGAAAAAAACACATCATGGTCACCTTTGGCAAAACTTCACGCATGATATTTAAATATTATGAAGTACAAAACAGAAAATAGCAACTGAACTGTTTGTAAATTCACATTGGATATTGCTGTGACTGAGGCGGCTTTACCAGAAGAGTATACATTGAGATGTAACCGTTAAGTCTACAGCTATATGAATGCATTCAGTTTCCATGACTGCTTCCAACAACCAAACCACAGGAAGACCTTCAGTTTGACAATGCATCAGCGCCAATTAGAGCAAAATCACAAACAGCTCACTTCCAACACACGACATGAATGACTGGAGAGAAGCCATTCCTCCTATACAGACTGCAGACACATTGCAGATGTGATGTCAACATTTTTTTCAGAGCTTTCATGGATCCAGAGAGGACGGGTGAAAGTTCAAAAGACCAAAAAAACTCACCATAGGTCACTTCAACAGACTCTGACGATACATTGAATACAATTGCAAGAAAACGTATGTGAACCCTTTGGAATTTCATGGTTTTCTGCATTAATTTGTCATATAATGTGATCTTATCTTCATCTAAGTCAAGGGTATTGACAAATATCATGTGCCTAAAATAATAAACTAAAACTAAATTCTCATCTTTCATGTCTTTATTGAGAACAACCATAAAAACCTCATAGTGCTCGTGGAAAAAGTATGTGAGCCCTTGAGTTAATTACCTCAAAAAAGCTAATTTGAGTCAGGTGTTAGCACACCTGGAGTCCTGTTAAGAAAATCAGTTTGGACGTGTGGCCTAGAGCTAATTTGACTGATAAAAAACACTCTCCGCACAAGAAGAATACGCTTATGTGAGCCATGCCTCGCCAAAAAGAACTTTCAGAGGATCTACGGTCAAGAATTGTTGATCTACATAAAGCTGGAAAGGGTTACAAAGTGATTTCAAAGACTTTAGAAATTCCCCAGTCTATAGTTAGGAAAACAATCTAGAAATGGAGACTCTTTGGGACTGTGGCTACTCTACCAAGAAGAGGGTGCCCAGTCAAAATGACCCCAAGAGCACAATGAAGACTCATTAATGGGGTAAAGAAACAAGGCTGATGAATGCCAATCTTAATGAGTAGGTTTGTGCTTTGTCGCTTTATTTATTTTTATCCAATTTATTCTTTTTTTCCCCTTGTTCGAATACATATTTTCACATATGAGCACATGTACAAGATATCGCTGCTGGGAAACCATTAGTTCAACTGATTTACTGACAACTGAAATTGAGAGTTGAGTGCTAGAGTTGTATGTCCAATGAATGATTGTTGTATTTGTTGTGCTGGGAGCTGTCGAATTTTCTGAATCTGAATCAGTGGAACACCTCAGACAGGTGTGTGACCAAAAATTAGTTTGAAAGATTAAGGCCCCATCCACACGAAGACAAGCCCAGGCCTAAACGCACAAATAGTTTGTCAAACCCGCGTATCATCCACACGAAGCCGGTATTTTGGGGGTCTGAAAATGATCATTTCTGAATCTAGGTCCCAGAGTGCAAAGATCTCAAAACGGCGTTTACGTGGCGCCGTTGTTACGCCCTGTCCGCTTCTTTTTCTGACACGCTTGCGTCATAACTCCACCTCTCGATAAATGCGCCAAACTCAGAAAATGACAACAACAATGGCGCCGTACAGTGTTGCGTGTGTACTGCTGAAGCTAGTCACCCTATTATAGCTATTACAGCAAAATATACTTCTTCTGCATTATCACTGTGTTCACCAAACAAATAAAGTCTAAACTAAACTAAAGTCCCGCCGCCAGTTTCCGCTGGTTTCCGTTACAGCGCCACCAACAGGCCTGGCGTGTGTTTTACATCGTGTTCAGGCGTATCAAGTGAATTCGTGTGGACGGACACATTTACCCCTCCACATGCCGAAGTGTTCTTGGGCAAGACACTGAACCCCAAGTTGCTCCCAATGGCAGGAAGGCACCTTGCATTAAAGTCTAATCTAATCTTTATTGATCCCCTTGGGGAAATTCCTTCTCTGCATTGACCCATCCTAATCAAAGTTAATCTTAACTATACATACTAGGAGCAGTGGGCTGCCACGGTGCAGGGGTTAAGGGCCTTGCTCAAGGGCCCACAGTGGTGGTGACTGGGACAAGCGGTCGCTCTCACTTTCCCACCTCAACCTCTTGTCAGTCTGGGGGCTCGAACCAGCGACCCACCGGTTACAAGTTCGCTTCACAAACCACTAGGCCACCACTGCCTTTCATGTCTGTCGCCATTGGTGTGTGAATGTGTGAATGTGAAACACATTGTAAAGCGCCTTGAGTACCACTGAGGTAGAAAGGCGCTATATAAGTGCAGACCATTTACCATTTACTTAAACTTTGGACTGTTTGTCAGACGGAAAAAGCCCCACCAATGGGCATTTCTGACTCTTTTGTTTACCTTTTCCAGACCAAATGATTCTTTATCTAATTCATTTTTACACTTTTTATGTATGGGTTAAACAAACAGGATGTAAGATGTCTACTAGTGAGCTTTAGACGGGCTGGTAGGTAGATTTTGTTGCCCTTGAACACACCCAGCCTATCTCCAGGCTGTATGCTAAGCTAAGCTAACTGGCCTCTGACTGTAGCTTCATAGTTTTTCCCAGAGAGAAAGCAAACTGCCGAAATTGTCCCTCAATTATCCAGAAGATTTGAATGAAAACATGTCTATTGGTCTTTCCACTGCTCCTCTCTCTCTCTCTCTCTCTCTCTCTCTCTCTCTCTCTTATCCTCTCTATGACTGACACATAATTTGAAGGCCTGTCCAAATGTGTCATCCCTGCATGTCTGCATATGGTCCACACATAGCAGTTGTTGATGCTATGTGCTATAAGTAAGTCGGGGCTCGGCCAGCTGTCTCTCTCTCTGATTCCGTGACACGTATGGTAAAAACAGACTTTAGAGAGAGTGAACAAATGTCTTCAGCTGGCTCCCACTGGGATCCTAGACTTAAAATATTCCCCCTTTCACGTCATGTGCACAAACTCCTTTTCACTGAGGGTGTGCTCCCGGGTCCATCCCCTCTGTTCGTTTCTAATTGCAGTTGTGTTTTTACTTTCACTTTTACTCGCCCCCCATTTTTCTCTTTCACTTCTTCTCTCGGTGGTCCTCTTCATCTTTCTGTATCACTGTGTAATTCTCTCTATCGATTATCTCTCTCTCGCTCTCGCTGTCCCTCTTTTGTATGCATGTATTTGGCCGCAGACAAAAGCCAGCCATGTTGGAATGCATGTGCAGCAGATCTGGCGTTGATTGTGCAGCAGCCGAGATGAGCTTTTAGACCGACTGCATTCTTTTCTGATCAGATGACACACAGGCACTAATCAAAACCACAACTCTGTATTCCCTGCTCGCTCCTCAAGGCAAATGAAAACTCAGAAAGGCATGTTTCTTTGTAATCTCAGTGAGCCCCTTGTTTCCTGCAATGCCAAAGGAGGCGAATAATACAGTAAGCATCTGTGGGTTAGGAATTAAAATGTGTTCTTACTCACTTTTTAATGTTATTCTCACTCCTGACACCACATAGCATTTTAACGCCTTGTGTCAAGACGTTTGTCCTCTTGCTTCTCTCTCTCTCATTAGCAAGCCACACGTTTTTGTAAGACACATTCTGTTCCTGCTAGAGGTCATTCATTCCTGAGTCTGTAGATTGACAAGTCAGATTGTGCAGAGGGACAGAGTTTAGTCTTTACCTTTACACACCACCTCTGTCTGCTGTCTCAGTAAAGCTAGTTAATCTATAACCAGGGGATAAAGCCCTGCCTCTTCAAAGCCCTTATCTAAACATTACTAGATCAACATGACTCAGAATATTAATGTAGAACTCACAATTAAAACTCCTTTAACACACAATTGATTGTCTAATTGTAGCCATCAAAGTCTTTGTCGGGCTAAACTTTATATTTAACCACACTTGTGTGCTTTATGTTTGTAACACAGTACAAGTGTAAACTGTGAGATATGGTTTTATACTAAAAGGGTGTGAAGATAGTAGTACAAAGTTGGCACACATGCTAGCAGACTACCTCAGTGTGCGTCTTCATCTGTACCCAGAACTTCTGAATACTGGATTTAAGTGTCAGTGTAGGTTGTCATCTGATCATAGCACGAGTATATTTATGCAACAAAAAGACCCTTCATTACTACATTCACAATAAGAGCTCAGCTGAAATACCTCACAGTTACCTCGCAGTTGTATAGCTCAGTGACTAACACTCCAGACCTTGGCATGGGAGATTGGTGGTTCAAATCCTGGTCAGGGTGCAGGTATCCAGTGAGGACCCTTAGGCAAGATCCTTAATGCTGCCCCGCCTACCTACCTATGTACGTGGCTTTGGATAAAAGCGTCTGCTAAATGAAATTGTAGCCCCGATAGCCTAATGGTTATGTCGCGTGACCCAAGTGCTAAGGCGTAGCGGCTGTCCCGGGTTCGATTCCAACCTCGGGCGTTTACCACATGTCCTTCCCCACTCTCTCCTGTTTCCGTCTCTATCCACTGTCTTATCTAATAAAGGTATAAAAGGCCAAAAATATAAATAAATAAATGAAATTGTAGTTAAGGAAATGCAACATAATTTAGGGAAACTAATGTCAGACAGTTGCATACAGCCTAAACACTTCTGACCTCATCATAGTCAGTCAATTCAGAGCCGTGCAGAAGTCCACCTAATCAGCTATACAGTCGTGGCCAAAAGTTTTGAGAATGACACAAAATTAGTTTTCACAAAGTTCACTGCTTCAGTGTTTTTAGATCTTTTTGTAAAATGGTATACTGAAGTATAATTACAAGCATTTCATAATTGTCAAAAGCTTTTATTGACAATAAATTGAGTTTATGCAAAGAGTCAATATTTGCTGTGTTTACCCTTCTTGTTAAGACCTCTGCAATTCACCCTGGCATGCTGTCAATCAACTTCTGGGCCACATCCTGACCGAGGAATATGAATAATCAGTTTAATTAATAATTTGTCAGAATTTGTGGGTTTTTGTTTGTCCACCCGCAGCTTGAGGATTGACCAAAAATTCTCAAAACTTTTGGCCACGACTGTATACAAAGCTAATGATCTCCACAGATAATAATGTTAGCAGATCTTTAACAGTCGATCTGCTCTCCTTTCCTCTCTCCAGGATACGACTTCGCCGCGGTGCTCGAGTGGTTTGCTGAGCGCGTGGATCGCATCATCCTCCTGTTCGACGCCCACAAGCTGGACATCTCGGACGAGTTCTCCGAGGTGATC
>OMNN01097284.1:0-19150 GCA_900302755.1 Chromis chromis
TCCCTCTATCTAACTGCACACCGCAGCTGATTTAGCATTAGAAAGCATCTGAAGTTGAACAGATTTTCAACTTCTGATGCAGACAAATTTTCCACAGTAAAACGTTGACGCACTTAGTTTTCACGCTTGGCTGTGATCGACTTTGCTGCACAATGAACATGAATGTCAGACTCTGTAAAACAGTGACTTCTCTTCCAAATCACCTTCCTAGAAAAACCTACATTAACTTAAATAATAAGCTAAATAATACTGGTACCACTTTCTGTTATGGTGTCATATATAAATAGTTTAGAAGTTGTAATGAATGGCTTTATTGGTGGTTAATAAAACATTTTCAAATAGTTCAGCTGTAAATATAAATATAGACAATTGTAATTAATATGAAAAACCAGAAAGTTCTCTTCCAGCACACACTTTTGTTGTCTTTCATGCAAACTTTTTATTTATTATGGGGAACTCCACTGGAGCTTTGTAGCGTCTGTACCAAAATCCATTTGTAAAAGGTTTAACTCGTATAGCCTAATGGATGCACTTTGTGTCCAAATTCACATCTCTTCATCTCAGCAGAAGTGCTCTCAAAGTAATTATTGCACTGAGATGTAGTGAATAACACTGATCATATTGGTACTATGTGGTGTTCTGCTGGAAAACCTTGGATTTTAACATCCGTGTTGATGAGACTTACACACCCAAATAAACATTGTCCCAGAACAAGCACACTCCCTCATGCAAATGGAAATCCCAAATGTCACTGGCATACCCCCACAGGAAAATGCACCCCACCACATGGCAACGACATCAACCAATCAGGAACATCTTGAGGAACATGACAATGGCCCAAGATATTGATTTGACCTCCAAACTTCCTAGACCCCATTCTGATCAAGCATCAACAGGATGCAGTGGAACAAGTTGGATTGACAGAGGCACCACTGCACAACCCAGAGTACCCAAAGGATCCACTGCCAACATCCTGGTGCCAGACCCCATAGGACACCCTGAGAGGTCCTCTTGTCCATGTCCAATGGTTCAGAGCATTTTTCACCACATAAGGGGGACCAACACAATATTAGGCAGGTGGTCATAATGTTATGCCTGATCGGTGTATGTATCAGAATATAAATCTACAGATGCAAATAGACAAAGTGTAGTAAAATAAACACCTAAATGTGAAGTTTGGATCATTTCTTTCCAGTAGTCTGAAAGAAGGCATGTTCATCCCAAAATCTCAAAATCGTGACCAGTGCATGAAACCAAACATGCCAAAGTTTCCTCACTAAATACCAGAACTGAACACTTGTTCTTAATGACTTTTAAGGCCAGTGTTAAGCCTTCATTATACTCCCTTGTGGCACATGAACAGCTGCAGACAGTTGTTGGTATCATACTACTTTCTAGTCCACTTGGAGGACTCAAAGGTCCAATGAACGCACACTACTGATGGTTGGTATTCATGAAAAATTATAACACGGGTCTAATGTTGGTGTTGTGGTGACATTTGATTGCAAAAATCTTAAACATAACAGTTCACCGTATATTATATATATTGTATATATATATTATATTAAATTTCATTATTACCTCCTTATTCCATTGGATTATATTGGCATATTTGAAAGCATGTGTTCACCAAACTGCTGAAGCTATAATAGGACATTTTTATACATAATAAGATATTATACAGTAGAATGGGTCTATAATAGTAGAGCATGGTTATAGGACAGGATGGGACAAATAGGATTGAATATGACAGGATGAGATGTGACAAACAGGATAATACGGAACAGCACAGGAAAGGAGTGTATGAAAAACAACAGCTGAAGCCTTCAAACATCACAACCAGCTCAACCTGTGACAGATGACAACTAAATGACCCACAATCCAAACCACCCCAGTCCGTCTCCTCATCCTCTCTGCATGTGCACAGCTGCATGTGTGCAAGAACCACCGCAGGCCACTAGGGAGAGCTGCATTAGCTGTTCGTCTGTCTGTCTCTCTCTCTAAAATCGCAGCCTTATGAAGTCAGCGCATCTGTACGAGACAAATTCTGTGTGTTTTAGTTGGTTACGGAACATCTGGAGCAGCAGAGTGGACAGCAGAGTGGGTCCCTCCAGAGCACAGCAGCTCACCGCTGGGGCTGAGGTTGGTTTTAGGAAATATTGTGGTATTTGTTGAATACCTCATGCAAGCCAGAAGACTGTCTCTAGTGGCCCTACAGGAAGGATATGTGCTATGGTGTCTACTGTGCGTGTGCGTGTGTGCGTTAGTTTCGGAGGAAGTTAGGTTGCGTGCAGCACATCTGTCAACATCTGGGTGCACAGACTGTGTTTGGCTTTCCAACAACTGGGTGAGATCAACATCAAAAACACACACAGTTTGAGTACAGCCAGAGGATACAGCAGCAGCATCTCCCCTCCCACACACACTCACAGATTTCCAAAGCTTCTGATGGCCCCCAAGGGCCCCCAGTTTCCAATCCTGCCACTTCCTATTTCTGGTCTGCGCCTCCTTTTACTTCCTTTGTGTGACACTTTCTCTCACTCTGTCTCTCTTTCTCTTTTGTCTCTGCACACACACACACACACACACACACACACACACACACACACACACACCAGTCCAAGTCTGACGGGCTTTGTAGGTTTGTCAGAGTGAGATCCTTTGATCCTGTATTCTGCTTCACTGCCTCACTCCGTCCCATTCATATATTCTGCATCTCGCTCACTCTTCCTCTCAGTCTATCTCTTTTTCTCTCTATCACTGTCACGTTCTCTTTCATTCTCTCTGTTTTAAATTCAGTTTGCTTTATGGAGCATGAAAGAAGATAATAATGCTGCCAAAGCATCAAGTTGAAAGATTCATATTTTCGCATTAAATCCCTGTTTCCGCCCTGGTGTGTGTGTGTGTGTGTCTGCGTGTGTGTGTGTTCATAATTTCATTGTCTTATTTTCCTGTCAGATCATCAGGTCTGACACCGAGTTCGAGTTTTCTCCATGAGGAAAAGAAAGCAGATCAACTGTACAAGTCTCATAATGTAACTTTCATACAAATGGTTGCAAGAATGAAATGCTAAAATGCACAGGGAAATGTTAGCATGCTCATGTTGGGAAGTTACAACGATTGCATGTTGACCTGAATGGAATAGTTTGTATTTTATATTTATTTTTGGAGGCTTTTTTTGTTCTAATTTGTGCTAAACCCAAAATTCAGCTGCGGCTGACTTGAATGTTATTAATATGCAGTTATTGTGCCATCAGCAAAAGCATAGACCAAAATGACATTTTGACCATATAAAGGCACCATAAAGACACAGAAGATTCCCAAAGTCTTTGCAAAAAAATCACCAAAAACATCAGTGCCAAATTCTATGCCAATCATAAACTAGTTGCTGAGATATTTCACTAAATAAGTGAAGGCTTTAACCTTCCTGTGGCTCCAAACACATCAGAACTGATTTCCTTTGCACCTCAAATATCCTAGACTGAATATAATACAATATAAAAATTTCATAACAATCCATTTAATAGCTGCTGAGATATTTCCCTGTGGATCCACCGACAGATCGACATTCCCGAGAGCCACACTTCTAGCAGGGCTATAATCAAGGATGCTTTCAAATGCATGACAGCATAAAGGTTCATATTCAAATGTATGTGAAATCAGTTTTAGCCAGACAGCAATCAAATCAACTTGTGTGTGTTTGTTCGCTTTTCCCACAGATTAGATTCTTTAATAGGACTCCAAGACATTAGCTCTGCAGTCTGATTCTATATAAAGTGTCTGTCTGTGTCGCTCTACATTCAGTTCAATTCACTCTACTTTATTGACATGAATGTTAGATGAACCATCTTCCCAAAGCTGCCACATACGACTGAACACAAATCATGCAAATTCATAATTAGTTTATACTTGAAAGCACGTTTTCCACTCATATGGCTGTGTGTTGTGCACAGTTTGTGTGCACGGAGTAAGCACTACCTTGTTAATAAAGGTGCATTCACTGTGCCATAACTAAAAGTAATCCTCCCTCCATCTTTCTCTCTCTGCAGGCTGCAGTGGAGCATTAGCTAAGCAGTGCACGTCAGCCTACCCAGAATGCACTGTGATGATCTTTGACCTCCCCAAGGTGGTGCGTGTGTCGAGGGAACACTTTGTCAGTGAGGCTGACCAGAGGATAAGCTTCCACGAGGGTAACATCATTACAACTGTGCGAAATCACTTGACATCTATAATAGTATGCAGGTAGTTCAAGAGCAGTACTTTTTTCAAGCACACAGACATAACCAAAAAATAGAAGTAAGTCTTTAAAGGAAGGTATGATGTAAACACACATGCCCACATGGGTAAAATGGTGTTACATCCTCTCAGAATGACTGTTATCAGTCATTCTGCTGTGTTTGTTTTTCATATAATATTGTCCATAACTCCAATAACTTCATGTACATCTGTTATTAACCAGCAGTCTGTATTTAGATACACTATCAGAGCTTTTTGTTTTTACACGTGGTATGAATAAGTGTTCTCATTAACTTGATTCTGTCTGCATTATGATCAGATATGCAAATTACACAAGCAGAGCAGGAGGGGATGCCAACAAAACTGGCACATAACACATCAAGGAAAGTGATGGCAGAGTTGTTATGAGGAATTTTATTATTTAAAAAAAGCCAACTAATTACTCCCTTTAACTTCTTCCTCTCTGCCACAGACCTCGGCTGTTGTCCAAACACACAAAAAAAACACATTAGTGAGTCACACAGTTGCACTGAGGGCATTTTCATTAACATGGATGTGGACACTAGTTTATTTTGGCACCATTGCATCAACTTTAAAAGTCCTCCCTAAATGTGCTTTTTCTTTCTATTAGAGCAGTGTTTGCAAAAAGAAGTTGTGTCCAGTTGTTTTAGAAAATTGCACAAGTAATATTTTATTTTAACAGTCTGGGACTAACAGAGAGGGCTATTTAAAGTACTGGAAGTCTAGTGGTTTTGACCTTTTCCTAAGATTTGGTAACATTAAAGAATATAGGATATCTCCATCTGTATCCTTTGTGAATGTGACCAAACTATATGAAAGCCTTCAAATCTGGATGCAATCAGATCCAGATATGGTCTGTGTGATCTCTTCATATTTCTGCTTTCTGATCACATTAATGCATGCATTCACACATTTTTCATTTTCCAGAGTAGATATTCACATATGACATGTACCTGGCATGTATACATATACCTGGCAGAAGAACCAAATACTGTAGAGCCATAACACAGAATATAGCTAAACTGATAAATTAGCCAGGCTGATATGTGGTTTTATTTTAGCATTTAGATATGTTTGCTGATAATGAACCAGAAATTGCTGCATAAATGCCAAAATAAGTTTCAGGAAATTTAGAAACAGTTTCATCAATGCATAATTTGTTCAGTGGAAAGCACTGACAACTTGATTTGTCAACTACAAGACTCAGTATGTATCTTTTCCAAATTCTTAAAGAAATCTCAGAACTGTTTATGTTATGTGCTTATGATTATCAGTCAATACACTAATTGGATTCTTTTAAAATATGGATATCAATACTAGCCTCAGTCGTTTTTTTATATGCGGGAGGGCACATCATGAGAGATAGAAACACCATTTCCACCTTGAAACTGCAGTGTGCCAATTAAAGTCTGAAAAACATACAGTTTATCTAACACAGCATATGTCACAAATCTAATGAACCAATCCTGGGTGGGACTTTCTGTATTATTATTCCTCTGCAGAATCAGTTTATGACTTGAACTCAAATATTACAACTTTTTATTGTGCAGTGTGTATACAGTGATCCAGTCGAGTCGTAGGTGGGCTGGTGTGCTCAAGCTGCAGCAAGCAGGGAGAGGTCAGTGGACAGGCAGGGATTTCATAGCACATTCTGAAGGAAGCAACACTATAGAGTTTCAGCTAAGCTATTTAAAGACAGAAGGGTATTATTTTCATGGAAAATTCTTCTTAATATGTGACTGTAATACACAGAGATTGGCTTTAGGGATTAAATCAACACCCAGAGATGGACTTAAAACCAAAATTGTTGGGTGTCCTCGCATTACGGGTCATGCGTGCAGATCCATGGTATTATCATCTTTGAACCTCTGCTGAATTTTATAATGACCAGCATATAAATCTAAGAAAACACACTTTAAATCTAATATTCCCTCATACCATTATGGTGAGGGCATGTTTGTTTACCTACAAGCCCTGTCTGCCCTTCCATTACTCTGTGTGATGTCGGAAAATAGCACACGACTGATCTGAAAATAAAAGCAGAACAAGACACTGTTGACGCTGTCAGTCTCTCATTCTCCCACCGAGTATAGCATTGTGTACAAAACTGTCAATTCATACCTCATGCTTCCTTTGTTGTGTCGACTCGGCAACACAGCGGCTAATGTGGGAAAAAGTTCACAGCAGCCGGCAATCTTGCAAACCCAGAGCCAAAATCAATTCCTGCTCTCTCCTGCTGTTCTCATAGCCATGGTGGTGGAGAGCACAACGGGAGCTGTAACATGGCATTTTTAAGAGCCTCTGTGTGCTTTATTTCATATTAACTGGAAATATTGTGGATAAAAGTTACAATGGCAAAAACACACTCATTTTACTATCCTGTTAGGGTCCTGTTAATACAGCAGCTGTGGTGGGAGTAAAGTCATAGATTAGAGAAGTTGAACAAAGCACATGAAACCAAAATCCATGTACAACTAGATCATCACTTAATATTAGCAGTTGTTGGGTGACATGCATTTGACATAATTAGATTACAACAGACATATTCCCTTTGTATTAATTATATTTGAGAATATACACTACTAATTGAGTCGTGTCGTATTACTTAAAGGCTTGTCAACAGAATTAATAATTACATGAAATAATTAAATCAAATCAAGAAAAGCTTGCAAACTCCTCCAGGCTGCCCAGCTCGAATCCTCTGCTACACCGGCATCACATGCTCATTTCTCTGCAACACGTTTCCAACAAACTCTTTAGATCATGGCGGCACCCATCTGTAGGCTAGCTTCACCAAAAGTTAGTACCCTCGCTTCCCGCTCCCTGCTGAGAGTTTAGAAGTCAAACATTTATGATCTGCATGTTCTGTATTCCCCTAATCTGTTCCATCATATATGTCTGACTGAAATATGGCAGTGTCCTGGGAATGCGATGTATCTGAAATGTGCATATGGGTGTCTGTGTGCTTTTTAGGGGACTTCTTTAAAGACCATCTGCCAGAGGCTGACCTCTATATTCTTGCCAGAATCCTCCACGACTGGACAGATGAACGCTGCATAGAGCTTCTCCGCAGAATCTATAAAGCCTGCAAACCAGGTCTGTCCCTGTGTGTGCATGCGTGTGTGTGTGTGTGCATGCGTGTGTGTGTGTGTGTGTGTGTGTGTGTCGCTGAGTGTGAAAGAGATGAGTACTTTTTTCTTCTGCTTGAAATGAGATGGCAGATTGTATCCCACAATGCAGCTGATCCCAGAAAAATCTGTCCCTCTGACTTTGATCAAAGTCACACACAAAAGCAGCAGACACTATCAGGGAACAGACAGTGCGTAAGAGGAGGGATGAGGAAACAAAGAGATAAAGTAGGGAAGCCTCGTTTCACCGGACGGTGAATACAGCCTGTTGTAGCATCAAGTCGTTTCTCAGAATACACCTTTTTTTCACTGCAGCCATTTAACATGCGACAGCAGGAAGAGCACAGGTGGAACTAATAACATTAAAGAAGAGCCCATATTCACCAATTACTGCAGTGCAATATGGCAATCAACAGTGTGTTTGATGGCTAAAACGTGTGATGTGACAATAAGCTTTATCATTTCTGCTCCACAGTACAGCCATAGACAAGAATGTTAAAATGATTGCATTACTTTCTCACAATAACTGAATGAATAACCAGACGTGCATTTAAAGCGAACTGCTGTTGTCATTCTGCATATCTTGGTTTACGCATCTTTCTGTAAAACAGTAAATATCTTCAACTTTCCATTAAACAGATAATAATGAATAAAGAAATAATGAAAATAAACTGGCATGTCTGGTTTAGTTTGATAATTATTTAAAGTAATGTAGAGCATGTTTTTTTTTTGGAACATTAAATTCAGTAACTATCTATGTAATGAGAGATTGACTTGCTGCAGTTAGTTTAGCAAAACTGTCATAGCTAGCTAAGCTTTGCCAGAGGGCTGTTTAGCAAGCAAGTTTAATGAGTTAGCGAGGTATGCTAAACCTAAAGCCAGAGTTAAATGTCATGAAGGTGGCCATCAGGTGGTCACCATGGTAATTGATGCTGCACTTATGCTGAATTTAAAATGGCTTTCGGAAGCACCTGTCTTTGAGCATTTTGTTTACTGGCAAATCTCTGTGAGCAATAGATTCTCACCCGGAGGATTATGTCATATCTGCAAACCTGAGCTGTACGTTACTAATCCCAATAATGAAGCCGTGCAGTTACAGTATCGCACACTGTACTGTGTGTTGCATTGCCATGGAACCAGCATGTATTCAGTTGGTGATGCAGAAAATGTATAAATATGTTTTTATTCTTGGACTGATTTGCTGCTGTTTTACACTGCTGGTACTGCAGCTAATAGAACACAGATTAGCAAATTGATTAACCTATTATTATTTATCACAGAGAATATTCAATCAGTAACTTCAATTTTACTTTGATGTGGCCAAAAACTAAAGTGATTTCTCTGCATTCTTTATTGTGGGACAGTGTCAGACCTAAATGCACTTCTTCAATGTCATGTTTAAATGAATGAAGTTCATCAGCTCAGTTGTGCAGCTGTCATGTGAAAGTTGCATTGAAAGTGTGCCGAGTGATAAAATAAATGTGTTAACTTGCGCAATTACCAGTTTTCTAGCAGCATTCCTCTCCAGCACAATTTGCAGCAGCCGCACTTTTTACTGTCATCAGTTGTTATATTCCTCATAGCTCTCCACAATAGCTAACTGTTGACTGAAGTAGGTGACACATGATTGGTTAATGTTGTGCGGAATTACCATCACTTGACGCGTTAGATGTCCTATTTTATGTGACAGAGTTGGTAACCATCATGATACCCATTATCTCTCTGATCTGGCTTTTCGGTTTGTTGAGCTGGCTTACATAAAGAAAGCCTGGCTATGTCAAACTTGCTTTGTGGTGCAGCCCTCTGGACACTTGTCTGATTCACAGTCAGAGAAGGTTTAAAAGACACAAATCAAGAGGAAAAAAAAAAAAAAGAGAAAGGAACAAACAAATAAAGCAGATCTTTTGGTCCTTGCTGTAGGAGGCGCTGTGTTATTGGTCGAGGCGCTGCTCAATGAGGACGGGTCTGGCCCGCTGACAGCACAGCTCTACTCTCTGAACATGCTGGTGCAGACGGAGGGCAGAGAGAGGACAGATGTTCAGTACGCTGCCCTGCTGGCTGCAGCTGGATTCACCAACATCCAGCACTGCCTCACTGGGAAGATCTATGACGCTGTGCTGGGCCATAAAGAGACATGAGAGATAAGGAGAAACACGTAGGGCTATCATATGCACACAACTGAAGACTCACATCACATTGAAAAAATGTTCTGTTCTTTCTGTGCTTTTATTTCCGAATATCATCTTAAGTTTCAGAAAACACACTAAATTAATGTGACCTATGAAATATTTAAAACAAGACCCCCTCTGGATGTTCAAATTAGGACAGTGAAATTGTGGATTATTGTCTAAAATTTTATGTATTTATTTATTTTAAATATGCAAAATTGGTCATTTTGACCCCAAAACAATGAAGGTAACAAAACAGAGCTGTTCAGTTAGCCTGGTGCTGGTCATGGTACTGAAACATGTAACTGAAACTGGAAAGTGCCAGAAACAACAAATTAAATTAACACTATAGCCTACTTTTGTGGAGTGAGTTGTATTCTAGTCATTAATTGACACAGAATTACAAGATGTAATAGTAGTTGTGGATGACAACATATTCCACTACTGACAAAGCTACACCTGCAGGCTGCCGTTCTGAATCATCTTCTCACCTACCACACTGCCTTCACAAATGTTTGATTTTGTATGCCTCCTTTGATCCTTCACTTGGCTCACATCAAAACCAATAATCATACTGTTTTCCTAATGTCAGAGAAAACTAGGGTAAAAATGCATTGATTCTCGTAGCTCTTGTGTGGGTGTGAAAATCTGTATGATATGCCTTTTATTTGATGTTAAATGTTGAAGATAGCTGATGACTGAGCCGTCAGTTTGATTACCCACAGACAGCAAAACTATAGTGCACTATCTATTGATCTTCATTTCATTTTCTTTTGTCAAATCCAGTAATTCTGTCCTCTTGACCTCTGTAAAATATATGAAAATTCTGTGATGTGACCTGACATACTTCGGCTCTAAATTACTAGGGAATGTCAATGTCAGTCCACACCTCCACTGTTCACCCCGACATATAAATACAACTGTCAGCAGTGTAGACAGAATGAAAGCATGCTGAGAACATGCGACTGAAAGTGGCAGTAGGGGTGCAACGGCACACCAAGTTCATGGTTTGGTATGAATCTTAGTTTTGAAAAATAATACATGACAACAGTTAAAGCACAAAAATGTTGTACATAATGCTGCATAACAAAAGGCTCAGTCTTTTGTTATGCAGCATTATGTGCAGCATTTTTCTGTTAGCTGTGAAGTATAAAATAAATGAAACTTTAAACAATGTGCTTTAAGACAAGAACAATACATTCATAATCAACTTACATTAACTATTAAAACCTGTAACATGATTCTAAATTTAAAAATTGCATCATGTAGCCATATATAAAAGATTGACGTAGCCAGTGACGTCACCCATCAGTTTGTGGACTGTCATTTTGAAAACTTGCGTTTCACATTAGGCTGTTTCCATCTTGGAGCTGGAAGTGACCATATTTCATTTTTATTATATTTGGACGACAGAGCGGAGCTGAGCAGATCTGAGTCAGAACCATATTCTGTGAATGTAAC
Source organism: Chromis chromis (assembly GCA_900302755.1). NCBI lineage: Eukaryota > Metazoa > Chordata > Actinopteri > Pomacentridae > Chromis > Chromis chromis. The sequence continues at coordinate 11,015 of OMNN01097284.1, forward strand.
GCTGCCTTTCTCTCCTTTTGTCATAACTGAGGATACAGCCATTTTTTTGGAAGCAGCTCTATTGAAATATTAAGTGGACAAAAGTGACCGATGGCTTGGTGTTTAAATTCAGTTTTAGCTCCACGCATAGGCCTGTTGACTGACCTGTACCTGTACTGTAAGCAGAGAAGCTGCAGATTTTGGCTGCAGAAAGGCCAATTAAAACTCCAACTCATCGTACACATTTACTAAAAATAGCACAGTATCTGCCCAGTTTAAAGACTAGCCCTGCTGGCTTGTGATAATTGATGGACAACATCTGGTGCATTCTTAAATTTTCATTTCAGGAGTGCAAATATACACTATATTGGCAAAAGTGTTGGCACGTCTGCCTTTACATGCACATGAACTTTAATGACATCCCATTCTTAATCCGTAGGGTTTAATATGGAGTTGGCCCACCCTTTGCAGCTATAACAGCCTCAACTCTTCTGGGAAGGCTTTCCACAAGGTTTAGGAGTGTTTATGGGACGTTTTGACCATTTTTCCAGAAGTGCATTTGTGAGGTCAGGCACTGATGTTGGACCAGAAGGCCTGGCTCTCAGTCTCCGCTCTAATTCATTACAAAGGTGTTCTATTGGGTTGAGGTCAGGATTCTGTGCAGGCCAGTCAAGGTCCTCCACAGCAAACTGACTCATCCATGTCTTCATTGACCTTGCTTTGTGCACTGGTGCGCAGTCATGTTGAAACAGGAAGGGGCCATCCCCAAACTGTTCCCACAAAGTTGGGGGCATGAAATTGTCCAAAATGTCTTGGTATGCTGAAGCATTAAGAGTTCCTTTCACTGGAACTAAGTGGCCAAGCTCAACCCCTGAAAAACAACCGCACACCTCCACAAAACTTTACACTTGGCAGTGTAGTTTTTGAATTTCCCTCAGGATCAATAAAGTATCTATCGATCTATCTATCGGTCAAACCTGCATTATGTTTATCAAATGAGGAAGTGATGTTTCCATTTTCTCTGTGTATTTACACAGTCAACTTGTGTTGATGTAAAAAATATGAATGCTACCAGCAGAAATCTGCTCTTATGTCATCCAGTATGAATCAAAAGGATACAAACCAGAGCATTTCAGAGAAATGTACTGTATCTTATAAAGTGTCTTTTCAGTCCTGTCACTAAAATTTATTACCAAAATCCGTCAAAGGAGGGTACATTCCGTATGCTCCATAAGGAGGAGGAGGATCTGAGTGTTGGGCTGCTGCTGCTGCTGCTGGTGGTGCTTGTGGTGTTACAGTGCCCCAGACTGGAGGGGTTGGATTCCCAAATGGTTCAAATCCAAAGCCAGCCGCAGCAGGTGGAGCTGCAACAGCGGAGTCCTCATTGGCTGGCAGGATGACAATGGGAAATTTGATCTCTGGGTCTGAAGCATATTTGACATCGAGGTAGACCTGTGAAAAACATTGTCACTATGTTGGTGAATTTTATATGATCTCCAGACAAACTGGTATTTGCATATCTGGAGTATTTTTCAGTTGTTGTATCAAGATGTTAGCGAATCAACACGTGAAATTAGGCAGCGAATTCTTTGCTAAATGTATCAACCTGCATCATGTGTATGAGGACTCATTTACTGTCAATCCATGAAAAGGTTATTGAAAAGTCACTGATTATCCCTTGGAGTACAGTTAAATTCATCATTAAGAATATGTCACATGCATCACTCTGCAAAGAACAGGCCATTCTCAAAAACTGAAGGACTGTGCAAGAAAGACACTAGTGAGGGAGGCCACCAAGACACCAATGACTCCTCTGAAGGAGTTACAAGCTAGTATTCACCACCATGCTTCTCGGTGGGGAAAGTCTGCTTGTGATGATGTACAATGTTTGGCATCTACCAAACATAGCATCTAGCCTGATGGCAAAAAATCAAATGTTGGCCTCATCAGACCAAAGACCCTTTGTAAAGTTGACTTCAGCGTCTCCCACATGCATTCCGGTGAACTCTAGTCGAGACTTATTCAATAGTGGCTTTCTCTTTGCCACTCTCACATAAACTGGTGAAAAAAAAGGCATCAGTTGTTGTATGCACAGTCTCTCCCAGTTTAGCCGCTGAAGCTTGTAACTCCTTCAGAGGAGTCATAGGTGTCTTGGATCTTCCCTCACTAGTCTCTTTCTAGCATGAAAGGCAATAAAAGGGTACTTTCAAACTTCCATTGGGGTGGATACCTTTTAAAGACACTGTAACCTTTGTATAGGGTTGAGGTTTTGGTAGATTTTGTATTTATCCAAATTGAGCAGCTAAGGAATGGCAGGTTTTGTATGCTGCAGAGATTGTAAAGCTCTTTGAAACAAATTTGTAATTTGGGGCCATATAGGAAAAACTAGCTTGACTTGAAATGTTTATTTATTGATAACAATTCCCGCTATTTTCGATGAGCACTTTTTGAGGACACACAATGCACAGTGCAGTCAAACACATCTCAGTAGTTGTCCTGGTTGTGTAGCTGCTTACCCTGAGTCTGTACTCTACTTTGAGGATACTGCAGTTGAGGATGGAGGGCTCCAAATCGTGAGGAATGGTGATGACCCTTGTGACATTTTCATTAGAAGATGGAAGGATGGGATCTCCCACCTCTTTAAAGAGGTCTTTAGTATCCAGTCGTCTCTTCCCTCTTGCAAAGAAGCTGTGCTTTCTGTACACACAGTACTTGGGCTTGATCTCACGAGATGAATTGTTCTGAATGAAGGCCACAACCTTTAATCCTTCTCCTGCAAAACAAAGCAGTAATGTCACAACAAGCCTCAGTATTAGACCAAGTATCAATATCACTTTGAGTGCTCACACCTTGGAGGAAACCAGTTTTTTCAATATTCACATCCATGGCTACAGTTCCTGAGCTGAAAAGTATCCTTTTCTTATCCTTAGACTCATGCTGTGGTGTCTGAAAGAAAACTAGATTATTAAATGCAACACAAATATGTTTTTAAAAAAACAACACAGAGAAAAAACAACAACATATTAGACTTCAGTATGTAGTCAAAGAGTTTCACTGTTAACACAAGTGTTATGTGAGTTTCGAGAACTGTGTTTTTAAAGGCACAGTTTTCTGGATGAAAATACTGCAGTGGATTTGAACAGACTGTTCAGTACATGTCTAGGCAGGTGCTACGGCCATTTTAGTAACCAACCCACACACAGATGTTTTTTCCCTTTCAGAATGACAGGAATGGAGATGTAAGCCAGTACATACCATTAGCCCAGGGACACTGTTCCAGTCTACTTTTGACAAAAAGTTGATCTTAGTTGAATCTGTCTTGTTAATCCTCATTGATCTGCTCAGCGTGGCTTCCAGCAAGTATACAACTTTACCGACAGAACCTTTGAAGGAGGAGGGCATATCCCTGATGTACAAGCACAGAAGGACAGACAAAAATGAGACATTTTTATGCATCTTTCACCTTTTCCAAATGATTTCACGGAATCCATTCAACCAAAATAAATCATACGTGACAACAAAAAGTATGGGAGCCCTTTGGAAGTCACAAATACAGGCAAACACAATGTTCATAAACTAATACAATGTAAACAATCCTAATATTTTGTGTGTGTTTTTTTTAACACTACACTGGGTATTATTTTTATTTTCTTGGCATGTCTGTTCTTCTGATGTAGAACCACAGTATATGTATTGTGTTAAGGTCTGAGCTCTGACTGGGCCACTCCAAAAGGCAGATCTTGTGTGATTCTATAGTAGATTTACTTCACTATTTAGAGTTATGGTCCTGATGCATCACCCCACTGAGTTTCGGCTGGCAGACAATTAAGTGCTTTCCCTTGCAAAAAGCAGAACTGCATCTGAACTCTGACATTATCCTGAAAGATATCTTGAAGTACTTGGACAAACTAAATAAAAGCAGCACCAATACATGAAGCTCCCTCTAATGTACCTCACTGCTGTGATGAGGTTTTCATGTTGGTATGCAGTGCCTTGTTTATGTATATGCATGACTCTAGGACTGCTAATTCTTGATTCAAATTATCTGATGTTGATGGTTGGTCTACATACGTACTTTTCCCAGTCAACTCTGTGAATGTTAGTGTTTAATCATTTGAGTTAGATTTTTTTTAAATGAAAAAAGAGAACATCTGACCATATTTTCAGACAAAGTCATGCATTAATGCAGATCATTCCAAAAGGTTACCTCCTTTGTTGTCACTGTAGCTGCAAAATACAAGGCTGATCTATTAAGATGTTTGCATAGGTTCATGCTGTGTGTCTGCTGTAACTAATAATGGATCTTTAAAAAAAAAAAAAAAAACTGTTTCTTACTGGAAAGGGATCTGGAAAGTGAATGGGTAGACATGGCTTCCTGGGGCAACAACACTGCTGTCTAAAAAAAAAAACAAGAAATTGTAAATGTATTGAAGTATTGGTAGAAAAAGAAGAAGAAAATGAAGAAACATTGAGACATACGTTTTTACAGCTCATAAAATTGTGAACAGGCGCCTTTGAATTAGAGGTTATGGATATGATGCAGTTTTCTATCTGAATTAGAGCTGCACAGCTCCCAAGGAATCGGTCAGATATAATTACAGACAAGGGCTTCTTTCCAGGAACAATTCCTCAAGCTTCATGGCAGACAGTAGACAGGAAATGCACACTTGCAAAACTTAGTGTGTTTAGAGATTCTTAATGGTTTGTAATGGGACATGGGATTGGTCAACAAGCACTCAGGACCTCAGTTCACTGAGGCTGTGTTCACACTGACTGAAGTGAACCGAAGTGAACCAAATGCTAATTTTTTGTGGACCAGAAAAAAAGCGTGGATTTTCTAGACCTTGTCCAACGTCTCGAAATCTGGTGCGCTCTAGTGGGCCATTGGTGACGCGAATCACGTCACACTCTGCATTGAGCTATTGTTTTTCAATATGGATGAAGAGATACTTAGTTTTCTCACCATATTCGACGTAGCGAGCTACACGTTATCTATGCGTAATGTTTCTGATTATGTCGAGTCTTTATCGGAGTCCAGAAACAATGTTGTTATGGCACAAACAGGAAAGGAGACGCATCATAAGGCACTCCAGGAGGAGACACGCTTTGTTACTAGCACGCTGCAGTGTGCTTCTGTCCCGTCCCGTTTAGAACAAATTTCATACGCTCCGGTTCCGGATAGTACGCTTGCATAGAGCAAACGAAGCGGCCCGAGACCACCTTTTCAAGTGAACCAGTTGGTGCGCACTAAAAGTGGTGCGCACCAACTGGTCCCTGTTCACACCAGCAAAAAAAACGGACCAAAGAGAGAATCGATCTCGAGTGCGCACTAAACGGCCCAGTGTGAACACGCCCTTAGTGTCATCGACACTGATGCCAAAATCCAAGGTTTTCCAGCAGAACACCACATAGTACCAATATGATCAATCTTATTCACTTCACCTGTCAGTGGTCATAATGTTGTGGCTGATCAGTGTATAGAATATTTCCTAAATCAGAGGTCCATCCCACACCCTCTTACATTCTGACTGGACCCTGATGAGGACTTATCTGCAGTTTGCAGCGTATGTCTCCCCTGGGCCCTACAAATGAATGAAGAGCCAAATCTTTGTCAGACTGCACCATAAAGTGCCATTCCATCTGTTTCCAGTAGCTGATACTGGGTATGTAACTACAGCAAGCAATGATGCATTGCACCAGCAACAATAGAACCAGTGACCTGTACCTGTGGCCCTCAGAGTAACATATGTATAGTCATTTTAAACTTCTATATCAAAGAGGTATTACATACAGTAGACATATTAACATTAACTGTTCCCAATTGCTTTGTTCAAAGAGATTCTAAAGGATTTGTTGGGTTTATCTGTATTTTGTAAGTCTTATGTAAAATGCATTGAGGTGACATTTGTTCTAAATTGGTGCGATAAGAATAAAACTGAATTAAATCGAATTAAAATGTCCAACATGTCATTCAACAAATCTACAGTATATATATATATGTAGTTTTGTTGTTGGATTATTAGTAGCTCAGGCCAGCAGGATCATTTTGTCTGTGTGTGGTTTTATCTGATAAGTCTTCTGTAGCTATCTTGTTTCTTGTTTTTTTAAAATCACAGAACATGTTTTATTTAGAAAGCTTTGCATTTCATTAGCTGGCGTTACATATTCACTCAGAAAATGTTCTTTCATGCTGCACTCGTGATGGATCAGTTATTTCTGACTAATTCCATTGATTCTCTGAGCAGCCTCCTTCGGCTGTGTTAATTAGAAACGTACTGATGCACGGGGAAGATCGAGGCAGAGAAAGAAGAAGAAGGAGGAGGTGGAGGAGAGCAAATAGCATCTCATGTGGCCTGGCTGAACATCCTCAAGTGATCGCATCTGAAATCAGGAGGAAACACAAAGCAATTGCTTGGGGCAAGAGGGAGAGCACAGCGGGCAGGCTGGACAGATCATATGGTCTTAACATTAACTATCCATGTGTAAATACGGCTCCATTCACAATCCCTTCATTTAATGTTTTTTTTTATTTTTATTAATTCAAACCTCTTGTGGTGTCTTTTATTGTGACTATCACTTACAAGACAGCTGTATATATTACATTAGATAAGATCGTCACATATTCCCCTTTAAAACACAGAAGAACATGTAAAATGGCAAGTGCAGAGTGCATCAGCAGCCCGTACAGATGGGCTCTAACCCTAAAACGTCCACTTGACTTGCTTCTGTTTTATTCCAGGCCGTGTGGTTGCGAGGCTGGTGTGGGAGTCTGTAGCAGAGTGCCGAGAAAAAAAAACGCTGCTCTGCGTTGACATTGTGTTGAGTTGCTCTGAATTATTCAGTTTTGCTTTAACGTGGGACACGTGACCTAACCCAGTCGTACCCAGCTAATCATCACAGATCACCATCATCTCTCCCTTACTTTCTCGTTGCTCTCTTTTTTTTTTATCTATTCAAGTCTTTTCCAGGCGCTTCTTGAGTGGCAGGTTCAAATGCAAAACAGGAGATGGAGCATACTTTTATTTTTTACTTCTACTACACTCATATTATGAATTTGGCTTGAATGTTCTCATACTGACAGCTGATAGGCTCACTGTATATGCAAGTATGTCATTCTATGCAAGTATGTGTAAATGAAAATGCACGCAAAATCAATCACTGTTTAATGTCTGTGCCTTGGCAAGGGGTTATTCAGTACCTGTTCCCTCACTAAAAAAGAAAAATAATCCAGGACAACAAGCTAAACTTCTTTACTTGTTATGTAAATGGACAAATTTCCACCAGTCGTCTTCATCTAAATACAGTCAATCCCCTCCCTAAGGCTCTGAAAATGCAGATAAAAAAAAAAAAAACGATACTTAACTCTGCTCAGCTGCCAGTCCAAAAAAGGAGATGATCCTCTCTGGGTTCCCGCTGACGGGAGGAGCTTTGGAGGGCAGTACGGAGCGCTCCTGACACCATGACCCACATGTCATACGTCTGGAGGCATCCTCGGAGCCTGCGCGTTGGGAGATGTGTTGAGTCTTTGCAGGTGTGTGGACAGGTGTTTGTCATAGCAACAAAACAAACATGGCTTCCTCCTGAATGATCCATAGTGTGTATATATATATATTTATAAATATAGAAGACAGATCCCAAATGGGCTTCTGTCAAAATGCATATATATTCAACTGTAATGTTGACATGTTCCTTCATACCTTTGAGATTCTACATAAAGTATTTATAAGTGATGGGCAGTGCATTCTCCTCGTTCCCGAAGCCAAGAGAAAGAAAAGTCGGCCTGTTCTGTGCTCTATCAAAGTCATGGGTGAGGCAAACATTTGCAGCATCCAGATCCAGATGATTTTTTTTTTACTGCTTGGGATCACAGCCAGCTTTGAGAAAGTGCTGACTTGAGTTTCGGCACTTAAATATGCTGAATAATGTGTATAATTCACTCAATGTCCCGTTCCCGGCCCTTAGTTAAAAAGCTCTATTCCCTGTCACTCATTCCTGATTCACGTTTAAAGCCTGAATGGAAGCCATTTTAGTACAGTACAGCTTACAGTAAAACAGAGTCCAAACTATACCAAGTACCTCATTAGTCCCCGTTGTGCCTCCCCTCCCTCCCTCCCGTCCTTCATTGGCTTTGATATGACAGCTCTCTGCAGCCCAGTC
>OMNN01097285.1:0-26836 GCA_900302755.1 Chromis chromis
CAAAATGATTAGAAAAAGACACAAAATAACCACAAAAAGACACAAAATAACCACAAAAAGACACAAAATAACCACAATTTAACCACAAAAAGACACAAAATGGTCACAAAGAAACAAATAATTATGACAAAAGATACAAAATGACCACAAACACACACACACACACACAAATGTGAGAGTGTCAACCATTACCTGCTTGGTGGGCTGCGATATGTGATATGGGCATCTCCTAATCAAATAGGGTTGATTGAGAGCGACATGTTTGATCAGAATGAATTAAAGCAGAAATGAGACTGATTTCCCGCCCTGTCAAGCAGAGCGACATGAGACTACAGAGACGGAAAGAGGAGAGGAGAGGAGAGGAGAGGAGAGGAGAGGAGAGGACAGGAGAGGAATTAAGCATGGTGTACTGCTAACCAATTTATATGTTGATCCGAGGCTTGCCTTGAAGCACAAAGAAATCGCTGTTATTTTAAGACTATTTCGGATTGTGTAAGGACAAATAGATACCCTGGAGAATAGGTGATTGGAAACACAATTTGAATAGAGCGTGAAATTTCTTTTTAAAATCCTCCTCTCCTGAATTTCAACAGGCAATTTGAAACCCAAAGATCTGGGTTGCATATAAAGAAGAAAAAACAAGCAGCAGTGATGTTTTGAGACAGTAGAGGAATGATGGAAGAGTGAAAAAAAATAAAAAACAGGACAGTGAGAGGGGTACACGACAAGAGGAAAGGGGCGTGGCCAAAAATCGTCAAGCTAATCTGATGTGACAGCATTGGTACCCTGAAACCATCACCGCGGACACGCTTAATATTACCGTCTGCCACGGCTTGTAAGAGCCACACGGCAAGGTGCACATCTGCATGTCCATGCGTGTGTGTTTGTGAGTGCGTATGTGTGCATACGTCTCCCCCAGAGGCAGGTCTATATCTGTATCTCTGTATCTGTTTGGGGAGCATGGCGAATGACACAGTAACTCCCATTGGGCCAAGTGCACGGACATTAACTCGGCTAACGATCCTAACAGACTACATTAAGCCCGGTGTGTGTGTGTGTGTGTGTGTGTGTGGGTGTTACATGTGTTATAGCTTTAACTGCATGGTATGTGCATTCCGAAAGGTTAGAAAAGTTGCAGAAATGCAGCATCTTCGCTACATTTTTCATCTGTCTTGAGACGGTACACTCAGTTATTAGAAAATTCACAAAGGAGAAGCAATTAGGAGCCAATATTCTGCTTGTTCATACTGGAGAAATCGCTGATGCTTTGGGAGAAGGAGAAACAAACAGTATATCTTGTCTGATCCTCTGCTCTTATCTTGACTTCATGCTTTGCAAAGCTCTCTTCTTGTCCAATTCACACCTTGTTTCTTTTCAGGCGCTTTACTGCTTCTGTCCACCATCTTTGATTATTACCACTCCCTACATTCTATTGGTACAATAGCCTTGATTAGTCCTAAAGTAAACCCTTGATTCTCACTTTCTGTATCCATCTGATTACAAGACTTCCTAACCTTCCCTCTCTCGTCATCAGTTAAATCTGACCTTTACATTCACTCCACCCATCCGCTTTTATTTCCTCAACTTTTCTCCAGTCTTGCTATTTTAATCTCTCACAAAAACCCTCTCCATTCCTTCCTACTTCCATCTGTTCCTACCCTTTAGATCCATCCTGTCTTTACATTATTATGTCACATTGTGCCCTTCTATACTCTCTGCTTGCAAGCCCTCCATCCATCCATCCACTCTTTCTGTCTGGTGGCTCAATGAGTTTTCAAAGCAAAGTTGCTCCCCTGCTGAGCCTGCCAGGTCCCATAAAACTATTACAATGTCTCCAGACAGACAGACAGACAGCCAAGTGGGGCCCCAGGTTATGACTAAGTTAGAGGATGTCGATCCACTCCCAAACATTTTTGCTCCAGGGCCGTGCTTTAATGCGCTCTGTCTGTCTGCGAAGGGCACAAAGGTAGGTTAATGTGGGTGTGTTTAGCGGGCCTCATCTCTGGCTGGTTAGGGAAAAGGGATTTAGTTTTGGGAGCAGATGGAAGGGTCAGGGAGGGGGAAGATAAAAGTTCGAATAATGCAGACAGACAGCAGTCTTCTATCACTGGGGCTCGCCTCGGATCCACTTTACAACTTTCCTGCTTTGGTATTTTAATCCAATTTTCACCCAGTTCCAATGGAAATGTTCTAAATTTTTTAAACAAATCACATTCATTCATAGCCATCTCTACCCCTAATGCATTATGTAGTGCTAAAAAAAATCATAACAGTCTGGAATAATACGCTTACTATTTTGCTCGCGGCAGTTGGTTTTGTTGCTCTCAAATAAAGTGTGATTGGTTCTAGCCTTGGTCCCGACTAGCCAACTGTTCTGCTGTTTGATTCGAAATCTCATTATCCTTTTTATTGTAATGCTGACAGTTCTGTTTTAAAACACGGGCCTCGCTTTAACAGATGAACTCTGTCTGTCAGGTTTAGAAACAGATATCTGTAATTGGACACAACACTGAAATGAAAACCCAAGGTTGTAGTGCCAGAGAAGCTCCTCCGAGTTGAAGACTCCAGGCCTTTTTGCTACATGTGAGGCCTTTTTCTCTACATGTTGACTTCAAACAGAATCTCTCGCTTGCCGTCGCACAAACACACAGGCAGAAAAAGGGCCTTGACAGCAAAAAACATCCATTAAACGGGGAGAGACACGAGAGAGAGAGACAGATAAAAGGACAGAGAAAGAGAGAACGAAGTGAAAGGGGAGATAGGCAGGGAGTAGCAGAGGGCTTCTCATTAGAGAATCTCTTGCAACGGAGAGTTTTGGAATGACAGCAGATTTGCGCGAGAGCATAATCCGTCTGCGCTATGCCACTGCTGTGCTACCTCCCGAGCCACTCAGGGGGGGATGCCCGCTTTCCAAGAAGCAATATTCATCTGCAGCAGAGGGAGAGCTGCAGACGGACAGATGCTTGGGAAAATTCACAGCGAGTATTGATAAAACCATGGGGGAGAGTCTACAAGCGAGAAAAGTAGAAATTCAAATTTTCCTTCTGTGGCTGAACATTTTTTATTGTCCTAGCCATTGTTGAAAAATCAACTGCACTGTCTATGGCACTGGGTATTTAAAATCAATAATGACACTCTTTGCTAACAGGCAGCAACGGCTGTTACCATGAGAATTAAGTAAGCACTAATACACAATAAGGTGTGCAGATAAGAGGAAATAATGATGTCCATGAAACTCAAAGTTCATTCTCCCAATTTTATCGCTGCATCTAATATTCTTTTGAAGTGAGAGTATTGAAAAGCTCCTTTTGAGCAGTGATTTCAGACTGAAATACAAGTGGTGCTGCTTCAGTTATTTACACTGTCATCTGTCATACTCAATCAGTACTATGGCATTTCCTGTTTATGACCATGTGACTGGATTTTTGAGGCCAACATCTGTATTTGAATTGATTCATTTTGATACATCAGCCAATTAGAGATGAACAGTAGTGAATTTCTGCCGATATCCAGTATGATATCGATAAACTCATTTTGGCCAATATCGATATAAATATTTGCACTTATTTTTTCCCGTCTATTTCAAAAATCATCAAGTTTTTCCTGTCGTTGAATTACTACATTATTTTGTCTACTCATACCGTGATGGTCCACTAGCCAATACTGCTCAAATGTACACTGGGCAAAGCAAGGGAACTACTTCAACTTACACGTAAAAACACACAACAGTAAACTTTTAGCCTGATAGGTATTATTCACCTGTAGATGTTAATTATGGCTTGATGCCGGCTGATATCAATGATGATATAAAGACCCCAACAGGCAATAACCATTTTTTCTTATATTAACAGGGAAAAAACTTACATTTTTGATAAGGATCCCTGAAGTTATTATTATTATTATAATTATTATTATTATTTCTGTAAATTTCATACAGTATGTATTGGGAAGGAACATTTTACAGTTCAAAAATGAACTCATCTGTACTCTCTCATGGACAAACAATGTAAATAATTGCATGTTTGGTGTTTTTGTGATAAGCCAATTACAGGCCAATGTACTGCCTGATTTAATAGCCTAGCTCTAGTACCCATACAACACTTCTATCTGCTAGCCAATCTTCACAGGTCACAGTTCAAGTGTGATAATGCACTGTGAAGTATCCCAACAATCATGGCCTCGGCACAGAAAATATCACTCTGCTCGCGTCGCACAGTCACTCACATGCAGCTCTGTCAAAAGGTTTGAGGTATTTAAGTTGTTTGGATTCTTAGCCATCATTCAGTACAATCAGAGACTCATCTGGTTGTTTCAAATTCATTCCACAGCATGAGTGCGGCATGAACAAAATGTCTCTCCAGCAACAAGAAGAAAAACCGAGTCCTGGATTTGACACCACAACAACACTGTGTCCGTTTGGGATTATGTGAAGAAAACATGTGATTCTCCAAGATGTATAAGTGTACCATGGAGAGTTGGTGATGTTTTAAAGGAAAAGCGTGATCACACCAAAGACTGATTTGATGTTTTGTTTTTTTTACCATTTACTGCGCTTTTCATGATGCGTTATATTTGAAAGCATCCTCACTTTACTTTCAGTACCTTTGCTTAGTACTTTATGTCTCAACAGCTTTGTCTCCTAAATCAGCATTAGCATCAACATTCAGAGGCACTGCGAAAAGTAAGGTGACGTTCAGGAAAACTTGAAGGTAATTAGTGGTGCTGTATTATCACTCACTTGTATTTAACCCTTCCCATATCGATTCCTCAGCCCAAGGGATCTTCCATGGATATAGTAAATATACAACAGAAGTTTTTGCATCATTCTGTGGTTAGAGCAGAGTTTCAGCATTGCTTTTGCTGCATGCCGTATAGATGTTTATGTTAATTTGTGTACCTGATGCAATAAACTGATTTATAGCAAGAATCACCAAATAAAACTGTCACTGCTGGCTTCCAGATGCCTTTATGGATGTATTTGGAGGCAATAATTTGCACTGCTTGTGAGCCGATGGCATTATAACTACCTGCTGTATATGCAAGTTTTTTCCTTGGCCTGTAAACAGTGCGTGACTCTAAATTAAGCCACTTTTTACAGTTGTGTGGTTGTTTAACACCGAAATTTAAGGTATGCCAATGAAAACTGCGCTGCTCATTTTATCATCTGTTGTATACACACTGCAGTATTTCAATGAATTTCAAAATCGGAGGTGACAGACTGAGTCTTGGGGAGTGGGCTTCCCTCCCGCTGAGGTTCAAGCTCCAAGAAAAAGGGGGGGGTGATGCAGGAAAAAGATGGGAAGGAGGAAGAGAATGAGGAAGAAGGACAGAAGGAGGAGGAGGAAATGGGAAGAGACAGAGAAGAGAGCAGAGTGGGAGCATGTCAAGTTGCCTGGAGGGAGGTGTGATTCCCCCAAGCAACAAAGTAGTCACCTCAAACAGTGTTTTAATGAGGCTGCATGGGGAGGATAAAAAACAAATTATGACATTGATGTATTGGTCTGTCACACAGCTCCTTGCTCAGCCTTATTTTCCTCCCTTAAAAAAGAACAGTTTATGAACAAAAGAAGGATGCTTGGACTGGAGCATTAATTCACCAAGCCCTGAGGTGGGCTCCTGAATCCATCACTTAACATATTAGACTCGATTTCTTAAAAGGAACAACTTACACAGTAGCAGCCTATTGTTTGCGCAGTAGCTATGATAAACTGGATGTCACTCAGCACTAATGCCCCCCGCCCTCCCCTCTCCAAACGCCTCCAAATAGATTCCCAGCTATACAGTGCGCAGCCATACATAGACATGTAACTAATTGATGCTCCATGCATTTTGTGGGTGCAGCCTTGCTTGAAATTACATGTTTCTGGTTTCCCCCCTTTTTTCCTCCTGTTTGGTGCGTTCAAGCTCACAACCCTCACACTCCAACCCAACACGTGGCTGCTGCTGTTTCTGCTGCTGCCCGGCAGTTTAGTGAACGGGAAATGATACATGACAGGTCGCTTACGCACCAGATCTTTCTCGTTGTGACACACACACACATGCAAGCACACACACACACACTCCTTCTGCCTCCATCTGCGCTCTGCACATTTACTCCGTCACGCATATCTTGAGTTCACTTCAACCTGTGACAGCGAGCAGAGGGGCTTATTCATTCCGTTCCGCCGCCAATACAAATGGCACACAACATCACACAAATCAAACGGCTGTCTGGATGTCTAAACTGAGAAGATTTCTCTTTGTCGCCGGTGTTTTATTGCGCAAAGCTCCCCGCAAACTCCCCATCGGAAATTTAAGAAGGCGTTTCTCTCCATAAAGTTGTTTGCCAAGCTGCAAAATTCTCCCAAAAAAAAAAAAAAAAAAAAAAAAAGTCACATGGCGCAAGAAGTGAGCCAATCTATCCAATTTATCCAAATATCAACAAGCTGCTAATACACTGATGTGCATTTTTTTTGTTGCAGAAAATTAATAAACAGCGAAAGAAAGAGTTGAACTCACCAATCAAGTCGTTCCCGGTTGTGCGTAAAGTGGAATCTGGACCGAAAGCTTCCTAGAGTCAGTCGACGCGCGTCCCTCTCCCGTCTTTACTGTCTGTCCCCGTCACGGCTGCTGGAAAGAGACATGCAGAGGCTCTGACAGATGCGATCCAATGAGATGAACACATGAATCCGTCATTTGGAATCTACCTCTGACCGCAAGCTCATGATAAACACTCCCGTCTACCTCTGCGCCTCTCAGCAGCGTGTCTGAGGGGGAGAGGGGAGGAGAGGGCGGTTTATCTCACCCTCTCTCCTCCCTGTTGTTCCCTCACTCGCTGCTCTGGGTTGGAACAACACTTTGGAGAATATGTACCCCGATATAGACTTTAAAATGATAAAACTACCCCTGTGATTCCCAGATAAAGCAAGTGGAGACGCACTCATGCATGAGGGGAAAGCACAATGGAGAGAAGCAACTTACACTTGTTTCCAGATGTTTATTGGCCCAGTAGTTTTTCAGTCACACCCACAGACCTGGGTTTACTACAAGGTCCAGAAGGTTGTGGGGTGTTCGTGTCTTTCACGGGGCTCCTTTGGAAAATTCATATTTCATAAGAAGCTATCCAGACTTATCCATTATTCAGAAACGTCTGACTTGGGGGTAGGTGGGTGGGGCCGGTGGGTGGTCAAGGGCTTGGATGGGGCACCCTGGGGAGCCCGGTCACACCACCAGACTGTGACAAAAACAAAACGCTCTGTGACCAAGAGATGATGGGCTTGTTGCCAGGGAAGACAACCCTGACTGAAAACCAGCAGCCACTGACAGGCTTATGGGGTTTGGGTGCAGCAGCAGCAGGTTCGCTTCAGTCTGCAGCTCCATGCAGATCATCACTTGTAAAGTATGAAATTAACATTAAAATTCAAAGTTACTCCAAAAACACACGCAACTAGTGTTTAACGGAATGCAAAGAGCTAAATATCAAAACAGGCTTTGAATGATAACATATTGCAACTTTTATTTTTTTTTAACAAAGATATCAAAACCCTACAAAACGTGAACACTAACAAAACCCTAACAGTGCAGCGGCCAGGCTCTCCGAACAAAACAATTCTCGAAACACAATCACATCTGCACGCAGCAGACCTCAGGGTCCACCTCCGTATGAAACGACACAGAACTGGGTCAAAGAAAAGAAAATCTGTGATGTGCACCATGCACCAATGTGCATTTCCAATCATACAAACCCGAGACATATTTAGTGCACTTGCTGAAAAACAAAAGTACAACAAACATTGTTCACTCATGTAAAATGCTTTGTGTAAGATCACCTGCACCTGCATTAAAACCCAAACGGCTGAACAAAAAGAAATTAACCCGAAACAGTGAACGTTCTCCCAAACAGATGTAACACAGCACCTCACTTTAAATCAAGTCCTTCATTTTCTACCTCCTTTTCCTCCCAAGTAACAGTTGATTACTGAGTTATGGTAAATAAAATTGATGCCGTGATTTTTATTGAGTGTGGACCAGTGGAGCGTCAGACCAATGACCAAGATAAGGAAAGGAGTAATACTGACGAGACGCTATACTGTGACAAAACTGCCTTTCGTTTACGACCCCAAATTGACACCCAGTGAAATAAAATAGAGCACAAAATTAACTCTGAGTGCTTTAAATTAATATATAATGACCGAGTGTCCCAATGCTGTAGTCGACAAATTAATGAGGAGACTTAATCGGAGAAGCATTAGACCTGAACTGGAGTTAAAGAAGAATACTCCAATGGTGAAACAACCAGATTGCAGCAAGACATTGTTACAACATATATATATATATATATGAACATACGTTTTATGCACAGAGAGCCCTTGCAGAGGTTAAAAAAAACCCAACCAAACAAACATTTAAAATAATTCCAAAATTAAATAAAATATAAATAAGCACAAAAAAGTGAGCATAAAAGTCTTTCCATCTTTTGTTTGGGATAATTAACAAAGGAAAACAAAGAAGGAAGGAAGGTTGTGATCCCATGTATCAGCTGGTATGGTGAGGGTGCTCTGCTCTTCCTGTGCGACTGTCACTGTGATCCATGTGGGTTAAAAGCAGCGTACAAACAGGTCAACCCTACCAGTCGTGGACAAAGTGGCCGGGATCAAATTGGTACAGTCAAAGTGGAAAGCTCATGCAGTCTGGTGTTAAAATGGCTCTCGAAAAGTGAGGCGAGCGAGGAGAGGCAAGGGTACTATTGGAAAAAAAGCCTGAAGAGCTGGGTTGCTTCCAGACGTCCGGAACTTCAAGATGTCATCTTGTCGGCATTTTGACTCGCTGAAGCCACTGTAGCCTGTAGTTGAGGGAGAGGAAAATAACTGTCAATTACTCACCCAATTAGGGTTACAGTCATTTTAAAAGTGTCATATCAAAACTAACAACTAGATGCCTGAGATTTGCTTTGTATTTATTTAAATATAGTGAAGATTGACAAGAGGAGATGGTGAGGACCAAAAATGAGTGGACTAATTATGTCCATGAAGGAGGAGGATGGTAGCTGTAGACAGCTAACCTTGGAAAAAGCAACCATTTGCAGTGGTGGTGTATTACCTGGCAGGGGGCTCAGTAGCTGTAGATTACAGCACGGTCAGCATAGTCTGGACTCCACAGTCCACAAAGCTCTGGAAATGGGGAATAACATTACAAAACAAGCGTAGTGAGACAAACCCACAGATATGCTTCAAAGACTTGAGCAGCTGCCATAAACAAGCTCCTAAAAACAGCACTGCATGTGTCACGAGTCGTAAGTGCACAAAATCAACTTTGTGCAGCTGGGAAACATAAGAATTCATTGTTGATTCATGTAGTCTGTTCTTCAGGATGTCAACACAGGCCACACAACACCATCTAGTGGTACGCCTGAACATCGCAGTTTGAGGACAATTTGGGGAAAAAAATAAAAGCTATCCTCACACCAGCAAAAAATGAATAAACAAACTGTTTCATCTGCCAAGTTCACATGTTTGTTAGATGACTAATATTATGTGCTGCGTTAAACTGAATTTTACCGACATCTACCCTTAGTCCCTTTAAAGGCAGAGTCACCTGATTGACAGGCCGTGTCCTCTGGTCCGGCGTCCAGGGAGGTGGGGTGTACTGCGTGTGAGGGGAGAGGGGTCAGCTGTCAAACAGAGGGCAACAGAAAAACCCAGACTGGCTTCTACAGGAGGGGTGGAGGGTGTGGATTGTAAAGGGGTGGGCAGGGACAGGTGGACCTAAACCAGGCTGAAGCCTTCATTTCATATGCGGGAGCATATGTGCAGGAGCCTGGGAGACCCTGCGTGGGATACAGCTGATGAATTGGTATTTGGGTGTGCGTTTGTGTGCACGTACCTGGTAGGCGTAGGGATTCTGTGCATAGTTCATCGGCATCTGTGGGATCACGACCCCTCCAAAGTTGGTGTAGGAGTATGGCTGCAAAATTAAGCCAGTGAGGGTGCATTAAACCACACTAACAGTGTGAAGCAGATGTTCAAATACATACTGAAAATCTTGAAACAGACTGAAAAGAATGGTAATTAGTAACTTTGTTTCTCACATTTTAATGTCCTGCTGTCACTGCTGATGTTTTTGACAGCAGGCATTGTCTGAATAATTCACTAACTTGGTTATTGTTAGGAAATGACATTAATCATAATATAGTCACCTTTATTGTATTTTTTGTCCTGCTTAGAAATTAAAAAGGAAATTGACAGATTATTCTCCACCTGGTAACTCTATTCATGGCTCTGATAATGAGCATCAGTCAACCGCCTCAGAGAAAATAAGGTGTTTTATTTTTCAGAGTGTAATAGAAAGGTGTGTGACAGCATTGCTAATGCCAAACAATGTGTTTACTTGCTTTGACAACTTATTTTTTTCTAATTCAGTCTGCCTTCCAACAGAGATAAGATTCCTCCTAGCTTGTGTGAGTGAGTGTTTGTGTGTCATACCTGATTGTATTGGCTGCCTCCATTGAGGATGGGCACGGGTTGTGCCACCCCTCCTCCCATGGGTGAGCAGCAGGCACAGTAGATGTACTGCGTGGGACTCATCCAAGGACTTGGGCCAACCAGACGGGATGGGATAAACCCTTTATAAGAAAGAAAAGCACACAGCAATATGAAACATATTTAGTGACAACATGTTCTATTTGCACTGCCAAACAAATACCCAGTGTTCTTCTGAGGAGAAACTGAATACATACGAGAGCTTCTTTCTTTCATGATGGCAGGGCCCAGCTTGAGTTTACGGCCTTTAAAACTGATCTGTTGCTACAACATAAAGTATTTACAGAGGAAATATTACTCTTACTTGGAGAGATATATAACAGAATAATAGTTCCATAGTTAGACATCCACTCACCTCAATGATTGACTGAATGTTGACATCTTCATTGAAGTATACAAACCCATACCTAAGAACATACAAAATAACTAATAACTAATTAATCAAATGCAAATATACAATTTAAAATATAAAAAACTGTATTAGATAACATGTTAAATATTTTTTTTATAAAAACTAATATAAAAATAAACACTCCCTGCATTACACTCCCACACTTTCAGTGCAGAAAACAGTCTTTACTCTTTAACAACAATTACTGTATTCATGCTTCATGAATGTAACTGCAGTACAAAAATACAGTTCATACTTGTTTCATCATCTTTCCTAACCTCCTAATGAAAAAAGAGACCACAGCTATTAATTTACAATGTACAATGTTGTAAAAACTTTGGGTTGTAACATCTGACACTGTAAAACCGTCACATTTGAAACACAACAAAGGCACTGACTATTGTGAAGCAGTCAGAATAGGGGGCTGACACTGGAACATCTCCAAGCAACACAACTCACCCTTTGCAGATCCCTCCACGGTAGGTGATAATTTTAACTTCTTTGACAGCCCCATATCTTGCAAAGAAGTCCCGCATTTCATTTTCATCCACCTGAAGGTTAAAATTAATTTCATGAGAAAAACTGCATTTTAGTAGCTTTGCTTTACCATTATCACCTCATTATATACTGTAGGAGAAAATCAATGCAGTGCACAATGTACAATTCAAGTACATCAAAACAGTGATTTTCAACCATTTTCACACAGGAGATACAATTATTGAATAAAATCTAATGTGCTGAAACAAAAAACTATCAAATGTGCATAGTTTTATTGTCAAGGTTTTCCTGCCTTAATTTAAAATTCAACTGAAAGCATCTGTCTGCTGGAGTTAAGAGCTGTGACCCTCAAAGATGCACAGATGTAAAACTTTTTAATTAATCTATTATAAATAATATATTGTATTTGTATTAGATGTGTTAGCAGCAGGCCGGAGGAAAAGTTATTTTGATAATGCACATCACATTTAGACTGAAAATGTGATGCAGGGGAACGGGGATTTTTGCCAGCATTCAATATTTTGCCAATTTATGCATACTTTTGAATGAACCACTTCAGATTCATTGTTTCACACTCAAAACAATGCATGGATATGTGAGTGACATGTCTTTTGCAGTTTGTGTATTCATATGCAGATAAGCAAATTAAAATGTGTGCATTTGGATGCCTGATGCCTCTGAGTTACTTTCACACGTGACTGTGCCTAGATTAATTGGAAGTGATCATTTTGCCTTCATTTAGCGTCATGTATTCAGTATCTTCCATGTGTTTCTTCATTTTAAACAGGCAGTGTAACAGTAAACTAAATACATCCCATCTTACTTTCATGTCGATCCCACCAACGAAGAGGGTGTTGGGAGTCAGTTTGCCCTCGGGTAGGATGAATCCATTCGACAACTTCAAGGATGCTAACGTCTGGTTGGTGCTTCTGGGCTTGTTGATATCCTTAGAATAAAACATAACATTTAAATTCTTGACTTGCATAATAGGAAAATACAACAACGATTCTCCACAGGGTCAGAAATCTTGAATTATACAGCTATGTGGTGCTGCAAACACGTGACGGATGTTGAGCCAATAAAATTGATCATTGAATTTGGTCCGAAAAATGAGTTAAAAGCAAATGAACTTTAGTAACTCATCTGCAGGTGTAACACTACACATACCAAATCCGTGCAATACTAAAGCACTATTTCGAGGCTTCAGATGATAGTCTGTTTTATCATCATTTTTGATTAACCTTATCACTGATCCGCAATATTTCTGCAAGGTTAGTGGTTCGTTTACACCGCTACATGTTAGCTCGTCTAACTTCACTAAGACTGACTTCTGCAAGCAAATCTTAACGTGGCAAAGAAGGGAGCCGAAAACAGCATCGAAATAAAATCAGCGGCGACAAGCTAAGTAACTAATGTTAACATTAGCTGCTACCATCTAATGTTAAACGCAGCTAAATCGTGCTATTAGCCAAGCTAACGTCAGCTACTAGCTAGTAGTGCGCCTTTTTCTTTTCTCCGGGCGAAGGTCAAGTAGCGACAACTAGCTAACACTATAGCACGATAGTTTGCTAGCATACAGATTAATGAGGCGACGCGTCTTCAATTAAAGCAGCAGCTGTATGGCTACGATCATTACAGCAAATTTTGTGCATACAAAGTTGGTAGTGAAACTTACCATATCTAAAATAATTAAAACTTTGCCAGACACACACACACACACACAAATGCGAACCGCCGACCTGATTCTGCCTGACAACAGTAACCTCACGTCAGCCTAAAACACGCCCACAAAGCCCACGTGACTGGACAGGATCAATAAAACAACTTAATAAGATTATTAAATTAAAATGATTGTAAATCCTAATCCTACTTTCATGCAAACTTATCACAAAAGCTGTTAAACTTCTTACAATTTTTTTTAAATCATAAGTGCTCCCTTATGCAATAGTCTGTTGCAGAATGATCATATGAATGTATGATCATGTAAATTTAATTAAAATCCAAGATTGACATGTTTGGTAAGTTGACAACAGACTAAAATAAGTATGTCAGTGGGGTTTTTTTTGTTGTTGGATTCTGAAAATGAGCTCAGCCTGGGCTTGATAAGTAAACTTGACCTAACTTGACCTAATTTAACCTTTGCTCTGTGATCCTGGTCCCCTTTATTCTTCATTTTATTTAACTTTTATTTAACCATGAATGTCCCTGGAGATAAATATCTATCTCAGGAGACCTGGTCAAGAAGGCAAGCCATTATAAAGCTACAAAAGAATATAAAGTCAAGGATGACAACAAATGACACAGCACAATAGTAAAGCCCATTAGAGCAGCTAGGGTATGAAGATACATAATAATAAATGAATAAAAATCAGTTTAAAAATAGCAGTTGCACTCTTCAGTTACACATCCTCTGATCAGAGCTTTGAAATCTCCCAGTGAGACAAAATCATGGAGCTGTAGTGTGTTCTAAAGGTTATTCAAGGACCAAGGAGCCAAATAGGAGAAGTATGCTCTACCAAGTTCATAGCTAATCCTGGGTACCTGTAGAGCTGCCCTTTATATGAGAGAGAGTTATAACAGCTGTTTGTTAATGATAAAAAAAAAAACACAAATAAGAAGGGAGTTTACCTGCTTTGTAAATCAAATAATGCTGCTGTCTCCTTAGGCTTAAAGAAGGCCAAGGAAGCATGCCTTATTTCGATAATATAAACCCCGCTTTACCCTCAGTTTTATTCCACTAGGTTGTTCATATGCACTCTAAAACAGAGTCTATCATCCACCCACATACACATGTAGTTGTAAGAGCACCTTAACCTTAACCCTCTGTAATGTTATTCAGAAACAGTGTGTGAAACATTTGACATAACTGAAAACTGCCATTTACTTTGTTAACGAAGCACAAAACTTTTGTAATTTTCTGTGATATTGTGTTCCAATGTGTTTGTAATTTCTACATAATAATTTAGGTGGCAGGACAGCCATTCATGACTTCTTCCCCATGGAAATGTGTTGATCATAACTCGTGTGTCTGTGGTGATAGTAAAAGTGCAGTTGACAATACTTTAATCTTGTTTTCTGATGTATAGTATCCTTGTTTAGACTGTAAGTAACATGAATTTGTTGGGATGTGAGTTTGTTTTTGTTGTTGTTTTTATTTGGGATAGAAGACAAACTACTTGTCTCTTTTTGCTGATTTATTCTGAATATCAGAGTCTCAAAAAAGCTTGTACAAAGACCTTCTCTGTTCGGAACAACCCTCCCAGAAAAAGTGAAGTTTTAACATGACAACAGTATTTATTCAATATGGTGACAAAAAAGGTGGGAAGAGCCGCAGTTTAAACATGAGCTCATCCTTCATAGGCGCAGCAGATACGCCCGAATCTCTTGGCGCTCAGTGTCGTCCAATCATCTTCGGCCGCAGCTATAGGAGATAACATCCCCCCTGCATGTTTTCCCTGACTGGCTTCTTTCTTTGTCTTAGAAGGGACAGTTCTGAGATATCTCTGGTGCTTCATAGTCAAGGTCTGTTATTAGTTATCTGTTCCAGAGTTATCAGTTACAAGGTGGCCCTGAAGAACAAGTCCCAAGTGATTTTGTTACTGCTTTTTAGAAAAAACAGGAGCAGGCTGTAATTCCAAACAAGAAGTTCTCTAGCTTTCAGAACTAAAACATGTCATGCACGTATGTTTGTGTAAGCGGTTGTGCTCATCCGGTTTTGACCTGTCTTGTCCCTTCAGTATGTGGCCCCTCAGTCCCTAGGCACACCTGCTAGTGACCAATCACTCTTGGTTTAAGATCAAATACATGGTCAGGCCAGCACAGCTCCTGCGTTAAATGCACATTATGTATATGTTGTGTGTATGTGCTAACAGTGCCTTTATAAAAATAATAAATCCTAACAATTTACACTGGGTTTTATATATAAAATAAATAATTAATTTATTTTCCATTTATACTTTAGCATATAATCTTTTAAATATAACCTCCATTATGGAAATCAAGTCATTTTAATGCTTTAATAACATTTCAGTGACAATGTAGAGAGGCTGATATCACCTGAAAACTGCATTATGAGTTTAATTGCTCCTTTAAAGCTATTTTAACCGGTAAAACAGCTGGATTAGGTGTTAACTAGGACACAGAGCAGTTCAAATACTGCAGAGACATAGGGGCGACCAGTTTTTGGCTAAATACCGGCTGAAATCTTTAGTTTGTTTCATGTATGATAAATGTGCTTTTTGTTCTGTTAATGAAAGTAGTAGTTGGTGTTACCATGGCGACACTCCCCGTGACAACAGTGTTTCAGTTTACGGCAACGTGATGACTTTACCTGAGTTAAAGCTTTTGACAGGGCAAAACTAAACTGCCAGCAGCTTGAAATACTATACAAGAGGCGAGAGGCAGATTTAAAATTCTTGGCTAATTGCTGCTGACGGGGACATGAAACATTTAAACTGGTTCCTCTCAGAAATCCTGCCAGCGTTACGTTACAGCGACCGACAGAAGGTAACTGATATTAACGGTGTTTTTCAGCGTTTGTTTGAGCTTTAACTGTTGCTAAAAGGTACATTAATATCATTTTCATTCATATAGTCACGTTATTTCCATGTTTTCTCCCTGTCAGTAGGTGAGAAGCTGCAGAACATGGAGCGGCTGAAACAGGTAAGCTACGTTTTGGGTCTTCGTTTAAGTTAAACAGCCAAAAACAACCAGAACCGTCTGAAACATACCCACGTAGCGTGAAAATTACTTGACTTTCCAGGTTACCTTACTTGGTTACGTGGTTCCTGGGTAGGTTAAAGTAGAGAACCCTTGTTGTCAGTGTTAAACTAATACTCTGTTAAGGTTATGGGACGGTATGGGAGGAGAAACTCTCGGTTAGAAACGGGAAACGAACAGAGAACCTTCGTCGACATGGTTACAGTAATACAGATCTTCCCTCTGGTGATTTTGTGCCTGTTGCAACTATAACAATTAATTTTCCTTCTTTTGTTGCTGTCAAATACATTGTGTTTTAATGATGCATTTACCTGCATCTTGTACTGTTTTTATTATTATTATTATTATTATTATTATTATTATTATTATTATTATTATTATTATTATTATTATTAAACAATCAAATATTAAGAGCTTGCAGTAGTCCTTTGTGTTGTCTGCTTCTGTCTGAACTGCAGATGGAAGATGACTCCATCTACAATATGAGTCAGAGCAGAGGATATACGGTTCCACCACCTTTGCCCTTGGCTTGTAATGCTGAACCCTCAGAACTGTATCAAGTGAGAATATCAATCACACATATCACATATGAGCTTTGGAAAAGCCAGTTTTGCTCAAGTATTTTCCCATAGTTGAACACATTTACCCAACGTTTAATATCTGTTATTTTATCTCAGATAGTCCAACGGCACAGTCATCACCCACCCATCCTCCAGACCAATTCATGGACTCTGGCTGTACCATTCAAGGAACAATGTCACCACCGAACTCCCAGTGAGTCTATTGGAAACAACTACAGCCCCCGGGCCAAGGGTCTGAAAATGACTAAACTCCAACACACGCTCCGTCAGTCTATGGCAAAACAAGCAAGGCTTTGTATCCTTTTAAGTTCCTCTTATTTTAAAGCCTGGTTGTGTGACCAAGAGAAGCCTATTTGAAACAAAGCAAGATTGCACTGTTTTTTAAT
Source organism: Chromis chromis (assembly GCA_900302755.1). NCBI lineage: Eukaryota > Metazoa > Chordata > Actinopteri > Pomacentridae > Chromis > Chromis chromis. The sequence goes on from OMNN01097285.1 coordinate 17,093, forward strand.
TTGTTATCTGATGACTGAATATGTGAGCACAATCTCAAGACTGCTCTGGTAACTTCTCAGAATAGATTTTTGATCTTAATGAGGCTTTTAGCATCTACTCCCCCTGGAAAGAAACAAGCAATTACACTAAGGAAAAGGTAATTATGCCCTTAAACCAACACATTTCAGCAACAGCTTTACTTTTATGATGTTCTTTTTCTTGAGGCCCTTGATCTGATTCGTTCATGCTTTCACAGGGATGCATCCTCTCGTGCTTCAATCTCATCTCAGGGGAAGCATAAGCCCAGAGACTTCCCCGCTCCAAGTAGCCGGCCTATTAGCCCAACAGAGCAGCTCGACATCATGCGCAGGCAAGAGGAGAAGATAACTCAGACAGAACCTAATGACAGAGACCAGGAGGTAAGTATTACTGAATTCAGTAAAGAACAACTAGGTGCTGATTTAAATTTTTGAGCCTACTTTTTTTGATGATCTTGACTTTTCTCACGCACAGAGATATATGCACTACATCATCACTGGTGTCCCAAGCTCTGTGCTGGCCCCTCAGCCACACCAGCAGATTATCAATATAATGAGCCTGCTGCCTCCTGACACTGAGGACAGTAGTAAGCACCTCCAGATTTTGAGGGCTAACATGGAAGAGGAGGTCAAAAAAGATTATTACTTCAGCCTCAAGAAGAGCATAGGTATGAAATGATGACAGCGATTCTTTAATGGTAATATTGCTTCATTTAGACATCCTATGCATGCACCAACACTGATTTTATAGACAGTCTGAGCAATGAGAATTCAGCTTTTTTATATATGCTAGCAAATTTTGTTATATAAATAAACACAAAAAATGACTTTATTTCATATATCTGACCATGTGGCCAGTTGACTACATTCTGATGGACCCATCTGAGCGCCAGCGACTGTCCATACACAGCATCCCCAGGCCTTTTCCCAGGAGGGTGATTCGTGCACCAGTGCCCTGGACCACCAGCTACAGGGATGCCCACATGTGGCAAAGCGAACATCTGTATACTATTACTCCCATTATGGTCCTACTGCAGAATGTTTGGTTAAACAGGTAATGTGTTCTGTGCGTTCAGGGACAATTAGGTTACACTGCATGAAAAAATAACACGGATATACTACAGACTTTAACAGTGAGTGTTTGGAATTGTCGAAAATGAAAAAGTCAGAACATCACAATTTTAGTTTGTGAAAAAAAAACTAATTTAAATTCGTTGAATGGTGTATATTTGATGAAGAAACAGACTTGCAAATTATTTTAATAAGCAAGACTCTCCCTCCATCCTGCTAATTCTGCTCAGATTCCAAGATCTGAAACAAAGATGTCAGATACAATCATTAAATAAGATGACACAGCATAGCCATGGTGGTGTAAAGCTGAATTTCTGTAATAGTTAGTTTTAATAAACAAAACCAGTTAAAATTATAACAAAAATGTATGAATAGTAACTCGTCACCTTTTATCATATTTCAGCTACTCATCATTGAGATTTGTCAAACTGGAGGACCTTTTCTCCGCCAGCCTCCCCCTCCTACCATCTGAGTTTGAAGAGTTTGTCCAGAGACAGTGCCAGGCTACTAGAGATGAACTAATTCAAAAGTGAGTATTGCCAGTTTGCCAGACTGTGTCAGAACAGTCAGCCTGTCACTGAGAGTATAAGCTGATGTCTGGGCTTAATCATTGTATTATGTCCTCACATTGGCTTAGGGCTACAGTATGTACACAACTAAGCAAGCAAATCCCATAGTAGGTGCAGGCTCATATTTCCACCTTGTCCACTTTGTCAGACACATGTCAGGCTGCCTTTCAGGGGATTGCTTACACTGCCTCACTTTAGGATTCCGCTGCGTCCATTGTTGTGTGCCTGTTGTATTGGCTGTTAGACCATGTAGGTTCCCCTCTAGGATGTCTGTTGGCACAAATGGAATATGAGCCAATGTAATTTGTAGAAATTAGCTGCTGTATGTTTATTTTTGTGTTTGTAATGTATACCTGCTTGGATACCTTTGTTCTGCTCTGGTTCAGTTTCCGATGGCAGCCATATTCAGAATAAATCAAGAAGACATGGGATTAAGTAAGACTGGGTAAACTAAGTTACACTAACACCAGTAACTAGTGCAGGTAACAAAGTTCAGATTTAACACCATGTAATGATTAGTGATTAATTGATCGACAGAAAAGTTAATCTACAACTCTTTTTCTGGCACAATAATGATTCCAGTCCTTTAAATGTCAGCGCGTGCTGCTTGTCCTTTACTATAATAAAGGACACTTCAGTAAAGTTTCAGTTTTTGACTGTTGATGACATCACCTTGGGCTCGGGGAAATTTTCTTGATGTGCTGTAGACAAAATAACTGATTGCAAATTTAAGAAAATAAGTGGCAGATAAATTGATATTAAAAAAAGAACTGTTAGTTGAAGACCAAAAATAAATAATTATATGTCTAGCAATGCTATTAATGGGTATGTTTTATTATTAAACCCAATGAACTCACGAGGATCCTCTTCTTCTTTTAGGTGGCTGCTTCACTTTGCGTCACTATTGACCAGATTTGAGGACCTGTGGATCCCCTTCATACCCAAGAGTGAGAGTGACCCAGAAGCTCCATTTAGTGTCCAGGAGTTCTACAACTGTGTGGCTGCTCTCATGTCATTGCAGCTCCGAAGCCTGGTCGAACAGTCCTTAGAGAACTTGCTGCAGTTCTTCATGATACATGAGGTTTGGACAAATGTTATCATTTCTCTATTTAAGATGAGCTCAGATTTCAGGCTTCGCCTCTGATATAGCTGTAATTCGTCATCGTCACCGGCTCTGTGTTCTGTTTTCTTTAGGAGGGCAATGACTTTGTGGAGGTGTTTGATGAGATGCAATATGTTCAGCCTCAGGTGCTGTTGGTTAAGCTACAATTCGATGAGCCTCACACTGTCTTTAGTCCCAGCTTCCAGGAATGTTGGGAGGTCATTAATAGGGCCTTCATGGAGATCATTAGGAGTGCTGAGAAGCTCCCAAGGGTACACACTTTAATGGTCTTATTTGCATCGGTTTTATATTACACAATGTTGTCTGCATACTTTTATGTAACACATGTGGATATAATATGTGACTGGCATGCTTGCTTGGACAGGTGGAATGTATCCTCCACCCTAATATCACGAACGTGTATCTTCGCACTGTCAGGCCTGATGAATCATTGGTCACAAACCTAATCGACAAAGCCAAAGATGTTTTCAACAAGAACACTGTGGGACCCCAAAAGTAATAACACCTGCACTGTGGTTGTATCATTTAGTGATTCTGATATACTAGCACATGTAGAAAAATGACTAATTCTACATGTCATTCTTCAGGTATTTGAATGTATATCAAAAGTACAGCAATCTACTTGACAATACAGCAAAGCAGGATGTATCAGCATTCCTCAATGAAAAGCACTCATTAACAGGATTTTCTAAGGTAATTAAAATAAACCTACATCTAAAATACACTCATACAAATATATTTTGTTTGCTATTTACTGTGTGGCTGGTGTACTAAAATCCTCTTATTTAATTTTTTAGAAAATTGAGAGCATTAAATTGTTGTGGAAAGAGATTGCCTCGCTGCGCATTACAGTGCCCCTGTCCATGTTTTGTCTGTACGTTGGCAAACTGAACGATGACCTGTGTGATCGTGCTGAGAGACTGAAAGACAAGATCATCATGTTTGAAGTAGAGGAGAACCGCGAGCTTAACAAGGGGTAAGAAGGAAGCAGCATACTGAATGCATATTTTCTATGTTTACATAGTTTTAAGACTCAGGATGTCAAAAAAAATCAACTGTCGTGTTTTCCCAGGATCTGTCAAAAGTATGAGGAGATTACACTCACCATCAGAGGCACCCCAGAAACTACAGAGGAGTTGGTGTCTCTCAACCAGTACATTCAAAAGACCAGTGATGTGACCATTCACAAACTGATAGATGAGGTTGATGAGGCAACCTACCGCCTCAGCTTCCTAATGGATTATGCCTTTCTGCCTTGTACGCCCTGTGAAACTTCCCATGGTTCTTTGTAATAACTGCTAATATAGCATAGACAACATGCATTTTTAAATCATTTTATCTTTATAGTCACTCTTACAGATGTGGTCACTGGATACACTCCTTTTGAAACCCCTGTTACACATATTTACTAATGTTTCTTTCCTTTTTTAGACGATGACTTAAGGCTGAACTCCCGTGTTTTCCAGTGGCCCAATCTGATCCTCACTGAGCTTGACGACAACAAGACTCGTCTGGCTATCATGAAAGAACAGGCTGAGGATCATCTCCAAACAAGGTTACTCTAGCAGCATCGAACAAGTGAAAGTGGTGTTTCACTCTTGTTTTTGCTTCCTCAGCCTCACACAGGCAGTTTCTCACATTATAATTAGTGTCCCAGAAAGCACAAGGAGTGCAGTAAACTCAGATTTAGACTTCAAATGATCCTTTATATGTGGGTGATGTCACATACTCTACAGCCAGGTTGTTTCACTGTTTTCCCGCCTCTTTCTTATATGCAGCAACTGACAACTGCCATGTTTCCATTTGACTGATTTAGGATCATAGAATTTGACCAGAGACTGCAGGATGTGGACAAGGAGATACATGCTTTTAAGAGGAAGGAGATGATGAATATTGAGGAGATGAAGAACAATGTGGGAAATCTCTCTGAAATCACTGCCAACCTGGAAGCTGCTCTCATTGAACTAGAGGTAAGAGACACTCTTAACCTGCAAGGTAGGTTAAAGTGCACATGGTAATCCTTTTTATTTGAGAGCGCAGCAACAGAATAGATTTTTCTTCATCTTGAAAGTCATGTTTCAAGGGGGAGCTGGCAAATGCTTATTCTTCTGTCATGTATGCAGGATATCAACAAAGAGCAGACTTTGCTGGAGAAGGACCAGAGCCAGTTCCCAATGCTGCAGACTCTGATAGCTGATAAACAGCCATATGAACAGCTCTGGAACACAGTGCTGAACTTTCAGAGCATGTCTGAAGTGTGGATGAATGGTAGGGAAATCACACTGGGGAAACTATACCTGTTTTGATTTCTCCACACCTACTGTGACCGCATTTTAAAAGCTCTAAATGGCACAAATTAAGTGAATAATAATGCATGCACAGTTGTTTTCAATTTCAGTACATCTTTTATGATTTAATTTCCAGGTCCTTTTAAGCACTTGGATGCTGAGAAAATCTCTGATGAGCTGGACGTCATGTGGAGAACCATGCATAAACTGACAAAGACTTTTTCAAATCTTCCTGGGCCTTGTCGTGTGGCCACTTACTTCAAAATCAAGATAGACGAGTTTAAGCAGCACCTGCCCATCCTGACAACCATCTGCAACCCCGGCATCAAAGATCGCCACTGGGAGAAGGTCAGCTGAATAAAATTTATTTGCTTCATTGGATCAACTGACACTGATAGAAGTCCAGCGTCAGTGTAAGGACTAAGTGTCCTGCTTCTCCCGTGATCCATGAAGCTGGTGTGAATAATTTATACGTTTTTGTCGTCCCGCAGATTAGTAGTATTGTGGGGTTCGATGTCAAACCGGATGTGAACAGCTCACTGCTGGACATGTTGGACCTGGGGCTTTCCAAGTTCTCTGCTGAGTGAGACAGTTTACTTACAGTATACTCTGGTTACAACATGCAGCCTAATTAGACGACACCCATCGTTTGTAAGAAAAAATTATGAATTTGTATTTTTACCTTTGACCCAGGTTGGAAGACATTGGAGCCTCGGCTAGTAAGGAGTATTCTTTGGAAAAATCTATGGAGAAGATGAAAAATGAATGGGACGACCTACGATTCTCTTTCACTGCCTACAGAGACACAGTATGACAAACATAATTCAGTCACATACTTTCACTACAGACAACCATAAGCGGGAAGGCTCAAACTTTACCAGTTTTACTACTTTGAAGGAATTATATCTGGAATCTTAAATCATTTCAAGAAACTGGCATGGTGGTTACATTGCTCTCACTATTTATAACTCAAACTGCCCATGGATTTTCATTCAGACTACTGCCAACAAATTGTATTAAATACACTTTTCCCCCCTTAGGGTACCAAAATTGTGTCAGCTGTGGATGACATCCAAGTCCTGCTGGATGACCACGTCATTAAGATACAGACCATGCGAGGTTCACCTTTTATAAAACCAATAGAGACTGAATGTAAGGTAAGAAAAGGCAATGTTAGTAGGTCCACTTTAACAGGCCTTTAAAATGCTCTGACTGTTCATGTTATGTTGTCATTTTGCATTCACAACCACAGCGATCAGTGTGTAATTATAGAAACATTAGATACTTCCTGATGGATCACACATGTCACCCACACTTCTGTATAATGGATGCAGGTGTTTTACATCATGCAAACAGCTATGGGTAACATTATTGGAAGAATAATCATTCTGATGTGATATAGTATTTAGATTTTTAGATTTTTCTTTGAAATGCTCACAACTAAAAATGCATACCAAAGCCAGGCAAAATTCAATTCATCATTAGTTTTTGTGATTTTTTACTTGTGTTTAAGGGGTGATCTGGGTGGGGGGAAATAAAAGCCTAATTCCATGAGAACAGGTGACAAAATTACTTAATCTCTATACATACAGCCCTCAGAAATGTAACTGCTTTGGGATATAACAATAGCTCGTGGTTACTGTAATTGTGTTAGGCTCATAATTCCTTTTCCACTTAGCAATGGGAGGACAAGCTGCTGAGTATGCAGGACATCCTAGATTCCATGTTGAAGTGTCAGGCTACGTGGCTCTACCTTGAACCCATTTTCAGCTCAGAGGATATCATTGCCCAAATGCCTGAGGAGGGACGCAAGTTTGCCATTGTGGATGGCTACTGGAAAAATATAATTGCTGAGGCGGTAAGATCCACATTACACACAGCTTACAGTTTAAGATTTTGTAAATGGGTCTCTTGCACTTTCCTTTGACTTCTGTGTGATTGCATTGGTCCAGGTTAAGGATACTCATGTGCTGGTAGCCACAGGCCAGCCTAACATGCTGGAACGGCTGCAGGAGTCCAATGTGTTCCTGGAAGACATCCAAAAAGGCCTCAATACATACCTGGAAAAGAAGAGGCTCTATTTCCCAAGGTTTCGACTCCTAATACTAACCTTAATAGTTATAGTTTTTATGATTTTGACTTCTCTCTGCTTGTATGCTGAAGTGCTCCTCAGGGACCCTAAAAAGCTATTTATACTGGCTTAAAAAACACTAAAATAGAACTCAGGAGAGACGTCTGCAGTACAGTAGAGAACTTTATTTCAACAAAGGAATTTCACTTACATTACAGAACATACAAATGACACAGGGAGCACTTATTTGAGGGTCTTGTCAGGTGGTTGTTCCAGCTCTCTCTGCTCTCTTTATCCTCATCATATTTCCAGATTCTTCTTCCTGTCAAACGATGAGCTGCTGGAGATTCTGTCACAGACAAAAGACCCACTGTGTGTGCAACCTCATCTAAAGAAGTGCTTTGAGGGCATCGCAAAATTAGAGTTTACTGAGGACATGGCGATTACTGGCATGATCAGCTCTGAAAAGGAGACTGTGCCCTTCACAGAAAAGATTTATCCAGCCCAAGCTAAGGTATGGAACAGTGTTTGTGTATATTGTGTCATTATTTTTTTGTGTGTGTATATTTTATAGTCGGTATAATATCCATGTTATATCTTTCTTTTGCAATTTTTTTCCTTGACATAACATCCATATATATGTGAATTGGTATCATTATCATTTTTAGGGCATGGTGGAGAAGTGGCTGCTGCAGGTGGAGAACCTGATGCTCAGGAGTGTTCGACATGTCATCCATCAAGGAGTGACTCAGTATGCAGAGGTATCTGGGAATATGACTGTGATTTTCATAACTGAATCTTTAATAAACTTATGTTGACTGACAGTCGATGTAGGCAAGTCTTGGCTAATACTCTAATGTCATTTTATGAGATGTTTTTTACAAAACCAATCATTAGTTCTTTGGAGCAGTATTAAAAACACAAGAGGCAAAAAGGTGATGAAAGAAATTTAGTATAAATAAAGTGTTTTGGATGGGTTTATGTACTGTTAAGACCTCATCTCTACAAAGCATTTTTTTCTTGTAGGTGCCCCGGAAGAAGTGGGTGTTGCAGTGGCCTGGCCAAGTTGTCATTTGTGCCTCCTCTATCTTTTGGACCAGTGAAGTGTCTGAAGCCATCCAGACCAACTCTCTGCCTGTCAGTTTTTAACATCCATTTTAACAGCAAATGTCAACATCTAATTTTATGAAAAGTTGCATAGTTATTACAATATATACTAATGTATAGTGATTTTGTATTCAAAAAGGCCTATGTGGAGAACTGTAATGCCCAGATTGCTGACATTGTGGAGCTGGTGCGTGGTAAACTGCCAGGAGGGGCAAGGATGACCCTTGGTGCTCTTACTGTGATAGATGTTCATGGTAATATCAAAATACCAACATTGCCATGTTTTTTAAAGAGATGAAACAAGTTATCTTTATTTCAACTTGCAATAAATCATGCTTTTTTCCCTCTCGTAGCTCGAGATGTTGTTGCAAAACTGGCAGAGGACCGTGTCTCCTCACTGAATGACTTTGCATGGATTTCTCAGCTGCGATACTTCTGGGAGGATGGAGAAGTGATGCTGCGCATGATTACCACCTGCTTGAAGTATGGCTATGAATATTTGGGCAATTCCCCCCGTCTGGTCATCACACCACTGACTGATCGCTGCTACAGGTTTGATTTGGTTTATTCTTTTGCTTATTCCTTTGGCTACATTAAAGAACTAGAAAATATGTTGTAATTGTAAAATTAGCCACATACTGCAGCTTACAATGTCCACTTAAATGTCCAAGATGTAAAAACCAATCATTAGTTCTTTGGAGCAGTATTAAAAACACAAGAGGCAAAAAGTTTGTTCACAGTTAATAATTAAATAAATGATTATGTGCTACATCAGGACCCTAATGGGGGCTTTGAAGTTGAACTTAGGAGGAGCTCCAGAGGGTCCTGCAGGAACTGGAAAGACTGAGACCACAAAAGATCTGGCAAAAGCTTTGGCTAAACAGGTATAGCAAAACTGTTTTCGGTATTTGCATTTTGGTTGTGTGTGTTCTCAGTACTGATGTTAAAGCTAATATATTTTGTAGTGTGTGGTGTTCAACTGCTCAGATGGTTTGGACTACAAGGCCATGAGTAAGTTCTTCAAAGGACTGGCTCAATCTGGAGCTTGGGCCTGCTTTGATGAGTTCAATCGTATTGAGGTGAGCTTGACAATTGTTGAACTGTGTATACTTGTCTACCTAGATACCCTATCAGTTTTAACTAAATAGTAGCTTAAGATTGATAAACAAATATTATTTTAATATGAAATATAGTATTGCTGAAAAATGTTTATGATAAAACTACTGGTCAGTTTGTCCTCCCAGGTAATCTGTCAATCATCAGTCCAAACCTTATTTGTATGGCAGTTTTCATACAGCTTAGTGCAGTTCAATGTGCCTCACAGATAAATGATAAGCTGATAGTAACACAGAGCAAGTAGAGAGTAAATTAAATCTAGATTAAAATGGAATAAAAAATATTCAAAAGACAAAACGTGAAAAAAAAAAAATCTAACAAAATTAGATTTAAAAAATGAAACTCACACTTGGAACTGCATCAAAGAGAAGAAATTGGCAG
>OMNN01097285.1:26856-52837 GCA_900302755.1 Chromis chromis
GAAGAAATTGGCAGATTGCAATTTATACAAAACATTGCTACTATATTTTTAATACTAAGTTTTTCTTTTGTTTTTTTAATCTTGCCAATTGCACTGGCTCCATTTTTCTTATATAAACATGTACTCTTTGAACTTTTTGCAAAATGTGTCAGGTAATAAGCATGCATCTAAACAGTGTAGTAATTTACATCTACACCAAAGGCTTTATTTTTAACTTGGGCAGAAATACATGTGGGATTACTCTTTGTATCCAAGTAATTATTCAACAAACAACAACTATACTTTACAGCTACACTAGGGAGGAATATTTAGTCTGGTAAATGTGAACGTGTGAGAAAAAACATCAAATTTCTATTTATACATAAATAAACCCTGTGTTGATTATGAAGGCTGATGACTATAAATAGTCAAAACACTGAATGCTGAAGCCAATTATAATATTTATTAAACTGCATTGTAATACATATTCCTATACAAATTTCACACTTCTACTTAAAACCATAACAATGTTTTCGTGTGTGTCACAGGTGGAAGTACTCTCTGTGGTAGCTCAGCAGATCCTCTGCATACAACAGGCCATAGCCAAAGATCTGAAGACTTTTATGTTTGAGGGGACGGAGCTTTCCCTCAATCCAACCTGCTCTGTTTTTATCACCATGAACCCTGGTTACGCTGGCAGGGCTGAGCTGCCTGACAACCTAAAGGTACATGTCAAGTCAAAGACTGATATATAATTAGACGATAAGATGCTGAAATTGTATGCCTACCTACCAATCATGTGTTTCAGGCTCTTTTCCGTACCGTGGCTATGATGGTGCCAGATTATGGCCTCATTGGAGAGATCTCTCTGTACTCTATGGGCTTCATTGAATCTCGCAGGTATAAATACAAATGTGTTGCATAACTATTTTTGTAAGTATATTGTTTCATGAGCAAGATTGATTGGTTCATACACCACACTTCGATTCAAATTCTACTGACAGTCTGGCCCAGAAGATCGTGGCCACCTACCGTTTGTGCTCTGAGCAGCTGTCCTCCCAGCACCACTATGACTACGGTATGCGAGCTGTGAAATCTGTGCTGACTGCAGCAGGGAATCTGAAGCTGAAGTACCCTGAGGAGAACGAAAGCGTGCTGTTGCTGAGGGCACTGATGGACGTCAACATGGCCAAATTTCTGGCACAGGATGTGCCACTGTTTCAGGTGTCCGATTTTGTACTAGCTCCGCTTATAGCCTGAATTTCTTTATACATGTCAGAGGATGATAACTTCTCCCGCTGTTGCCCACAGGGTATCATCTCTGATTTATTTCCTGGAGTTGTTCTTCCAAAACCAGACTATGAGCTCCTCCTCAATGCACTCAATGACAACATTGTGAAGCTTAACCTCCAGCCTGTCCCGTGGTTCATTGGCAAAATCATCCAGGTATCAAGGAAAAACAGTATTGTTCTCTAATACTTAGGAATAGCAACAGTGGTAACACCATAAAATCATGAAAGTGCTCAGGATTTTATTTGTGTTTTTGTGTATAGGTGTATGAGATGATGTTGGTACGTCATGGCTTTATGATAGTTGGAGACCCTTTAGGGGGAAAGACCTCTGCCTATAAGGTTCTTGCTGCTGCTCTTGGAGACCTTTACAAAGGTAGGTATTAGATTTTATTAACAATTTACTTGTCAGGGAGTTTTGTTAGCATGTTTTTGTAGTAAACTGGCTCCTAGCAAGCCATTAGCATCACTGACTAAAACTATTTTATTTAATATGCGTGATACAATTCAGTTTTTGTTTTCTTTATCTTAATATGTGTAACTTTTTATGCTCACCGATTCTCAATATTTAGCGAAGCTCATGGATGAGTTTAAAGTGAATTATTGCATCATCAACCCCAAGGCCATCACCATGGGCCAGCTGTATGGCTGCTTCGATCCAGTCAGCCATGAGTGGTCTGATGGCGTCCTGGCCACCACCTACAGGGATCAGGCTATCTCCACCTCAGAGGACCGACAGTGGATCATCTTTGATGGGCCAATCGATGCTGTCTGGATTGAGAACATGAACACTGTGCTGGATGACAACAAGAAGGTACTGGTCTTTTTAATGTCTCTCTGAATGGCTACATTTGATGAACTTTGGTATGGACAGTCTTAGTTTTTTTTAAGATTTACTTGCGGTTAACTTTTAAACAAGAGGCGTCTATCTTGTTCACTCTAGCTTTGTCTTATGAGTGGTGAGATCATCCAGATGAGTCACAAGATGAGCCTGATCTTTGAGCCTGCTGACCTGGAGCAAGCCTCTCCAGCTACTGTCAGCAGGTAAGCGGTTAAGACACTGGCTGCAACACTTTCACATGCAAGTAGAAAACAAAATACTGACATTTATTATGGTTATAAATACTGACATTTACCTTTCAATCCAAAGGTGTGGTATGATCTACATGGAACCTCAGCAGCTGGGCTGGTCTCCTCTAAGAGATTCTTACATGAATACACTGCCTGAAAGCCTGAGTGCTGAACATAGAGAGCTGGTGAGATTACATACATACTTGTTTTGATGGATAAGCATACAGCCTTAAATAGACGTTGTTGCTTTAAGATCTTAAATATATCTCTTGCATCTCTTGTTCCATAGATCAGGGACCTGTTTGATTGGTTAGTTCAGCCCTGTCTGGACTTTATAGATAGCGAGTGTCGCTTTGTGGTGCAGACATCTCCCATCCACTTGGCCTTTAGTCTAATGAAGCTCTATACCTGCCTAATGGGTTAGTAAGAATGACATTTAGTTGATAATAGATAAATCAATGAGTATTCATATTTATCAGTGTGTGTGATAATATTCCTGTCAATACCAGATGAGATTTCTGCATCAGAAACCAATGAGACTCAGAATATGTCCAGCCAGCAGATAACCATGTGGCTGCAGGGTCTCTTCCTATTCGCGGTTGTTTGGTCTCTGGGTGGGACCATAACTGGAGACAGTCGTAAGAAGTTTGATGTCTTCTACCGCACTCTGATCTCAGGCATGGTTGATGAACACCCTCGACCCAAGAGTATCAAGCTCAAAAAGAACAACATCTTCCCTGAGAGAGGTCACTAAATTTTGACAGTAATTATGCATATAGCTGCTGTATTAATTAAAGATTTGCCACTTAATGTGTGATGTTTAATAATTGTTTTGCAGGCACCGTGTATGACTACTACTTCCATAAGGATGGACAAGGACAGTGGAATGTTTGGACTGATTCAATCACAAATGAAGAGAACGTCATACCAGCTGGAGCCAAAGTAAGTGTGTTAAAGTCACACAGGCCACTGCTGTTAAGATGCCACTACGGGTTGCCATGTTCCCTAAAACTCTTTTCTTTTTTCCTTACCAGGTGCCAGACCTCATTATTCCGACCATGGAAACAGTGCGCCAGCTTTTTTTCCTGCGTACCTACCTGGCACATGAAATACCCATGTTGTTTGTGGGACCCACTGGCACCGGCAAATCCGTCATTAATAAAAGCTTCTTGGTAAAGCTTCCGAAGGAGCAGTACACACCGAACTGCATTGAATTCTCAGCCCGCACCTCAGCAAACCAGACCCAAGACATCATCATGGCAAAGCTGGACCGAAGAAGAAAGGGCGTGTTTGGACCTCCTGTGGGAAAGAAATGTGTCGTCTATGTTGGTAAAGATGGTCGCACATAAAGTACTATCATTGAGTATTGATATTACATATTTAGACCTTTATAGTGATTATTACCTCTTCTCCACAGATGACCTGAACATGCCAGCTAAGGAGATCTATGGTGCCCAGCCTCCAATCGAGTTGTTAAGACAATGGATTGACCATCACCACTGGTATGACAAGAAAGACACCTCCAGGCTGAACATAGTGGATGTGCTGTTTATGACTGCAATGGGGCCTCCTGGTGGTGGGAAGAACGACATTACAGGTATGCTTGATAAAATTATTTGTTCTGTATTGAAAAAAGTAGCCCCCGAAAGGTTTATTGTAACTAATTAAATGTTTGAAATGCTAGGCCGTTTCACTCGTCACTTGAATATCATCTCAATTGATTCCTTTGATGATGAAACTCTGACCAAGATATTCAGCTCTATTGTTGACTGGCACTTCAGCAAGGGTTTTGAAACCTCTTTCTACAGGTAACTGGTCAATTTATTTATTAGCCATTGCAAAGAAGAAGAGTTTATAAATGATATTTGTCATGAAAACATACTGTGTTTATTACAAGGCTTGGCAAGATCATGGTCCAGGCCACCATGGCTGTGTATAAGGATACTATGGACAGTTTCCTCCCCACCCCATCCAAGTCCCACTACATCTTCAATCTGCGAGACTTTGCTCGAGTGGTACGAGGTGTACTCTTGGCTCCACACACACACATGCAGGTAAGAGTGGAAACAACAAAATGTTTACATGGATTGTTCTGGATTGTTTTAGCATCTGTTCTTTATGTATGTTTTTGTATGTATTATTACATCAGGATGGAGATAAATTGATCCGCCTGTGGATTCATGAGGTCTACCGTGTTTTCTATGACCGACTTATTGACAACAAAGACAAGGAGACATTCTTTAATATCGTCAAAGAGAAAACCTCAGACTTCTTCAAGCTGAGTTTGGAAAAGGTACATATTTGACAAGTGGACAAACACACTCAATAATCATGTTGTCAAAGTCAAAACAACAGTTTTTCATCTCACAAATTAAGAAGAAATAAACATTAGAGAAGCTGATGCTTTGTGTGTCTTAGTGTCTAGATTTAAAGCTGCAGATTCTGTGTTTTTGTCTAGCTCCTGAGCCACCTCAGCCCAGATGGCAAGGTAACTGATGAGAGTGTCCGTAGCTTGTTCTTTGGTGATTATGCCAAGCCGGATTCTGACACTAAGGTCTACGATGAAATCACAGACTTGCAAGCCTTGCAAGAAGTGATGGAATTCTACCTGGATGAGTACAACAACTGCAGCAAGGCACCAATGTCTCTTGTGATGTTCAAGTTTGCTATTGAGCACATTTCCCGCATCTGTCGTGTGCTGAAACAAGACAATGGACACCTTCTGCTCGTTGGTATCGGTGGCTCAGGTCGCCAAAGCGCCACTAAGCTGGGCACCTTTATCAATGATTACGTCCTGTTCCAGATTGAGCTGACTAAGAACTACAGCATGTCAGACTGGCGTGATGACCTGAAGCGCATGATGCTTAAAGCTGGCATTGAGGGAAAGAATCTTGTATTTCTGTTCAATGACAGCCAAATCAAGGATGAGGCCATGCTTGAAGACATCAACATGCTGCTTAACACGGGTGATGTGCCCAACATCTTTGCTGCTGATGAGCGTGCTGACATCATTGAGAAAGTACAGGGTATTGCCCGGATGGAAGGCAAAAAGATCGACGCTACTCCGCTCTCAATGTATAACTTCTTCATTGACCGAGTGAAGGCCAACCTTCACATTGTACTAGGTAAGGACCTTTACATGTCCTTTTTAATTGAGATTTAACTAAGTAGTTGTAACAAAAATATTGTATTCAACAGCCATGAGTCCCATCGGTGATGCATTTAGGAACCGTCTTAGGATGTTTCCCTCCCTTATCAACTGCTGCACAATTGACTGGTTTCATGCATGGCCAAATGATGCTCTGGAAATGGTGGCCTACAAGTTCCTAGAGGATGTAGAAATGGAAAGTGACATCAAACTGGAGTAAGAGAATAACAATCATGCAAAAAGCAGTGATTTCTCCAGCTGCTCAACAGTGGACATGAACTTAATTTGCATTGCATGTTGTAATTTTTGCTGATATTTGTTTTTCTCTTTGTCTAAGGGTGGTGGAGATGTGCAAGACCTTTCAGACCAGTGTCAGGGACATGTCTCAAAGGTACTTCTCCACACTAAGGAGGCACAACTATGTCACACCCACGTCTTACCTTGAACTCATCCTTACCTACAAGACCTTGCTTCAAGTTAAGAGGAATGAAGTGAATACGGCGAAAAACCGCTATATTGTTGGGCTTCAGAAACTGGACTTTGCTGCATCTCAGGTTATACCCCCTGTCAAGCCCTTGTGATTCACCTGTGATTAATGTTGATACTTTTCATCTGACTTTATATTACTGTATGTTTATAGGTATCAGTAATGCAGCAGGAGCTGACAGCCTTGCAGCCAGAGCTCATCCAGACCTCAGCTGAAACAGATAAGATGATGGTTAAGATCGAGCAGGAAACAGTGGAGGTGGACGCTAAGAAAGAACTTGTCTCTGCTGATGAGAAAGTGGCTAATGAAGCAGCAGCTGCAGCCAAAGCCATTAAGGTAAACATGTATTCAGGAAAAAATGACACATTTTGCAAATGTAGAAATTGTAACGCTTTATGTAGTGTTGAGATCTTTTTTTTTTTTTTTTTTTTTACAACATATCTGGCCATTGTTCAAATGAAGTTATAAATCATACAGTAGGTATTTGTAGTATTTTGGTTTGTAGCTATTCACATACTTAATTTTAATGTGACTGCCTTTCAGGATGAGTGTGAGGGAGACCTGGCAGAAGCAATGCCTGCGTTGGAGGCTGCCCTGTCAGCACTGGACACATTGAAACCTTCAGACATTACAGTAGTTAAGTCTATGACGAATCCACCAGGTCTAGTCAAACTGGTGATGGAGTCTATCTGCATCATGAAGGGCATCAAACCTGAGAGAAAACCTGATCCTAGTGGCTCAGGTAAGATCACAACTTTAAAAAAATGATTTATGTGACAACATTCCTATTTACAAGGTTTCTAGCAATCTTTTTAAATATACAAATACTCAGCACAAAAGACAATATTACAATTTGAACTTAATATGTTGCAGGTAAGATGGTTGAGGACTTCTGGGGCCCTTCAAAGAAGCTCCTTGGAGACCTGAAGTTTTTGGAAACCCTCAAAACCTATGACAAAGACAACATTCCTGCCCCACACATCAAGAAAATCAGGGAGAAGTATATTGACAACCCTGACTTCCAGCCTTCCGTTATCAAAAATGTGTCCTCGGCTTGTGAAGGTCTCTGTAAGTGGGTGCGGGCAATGGAGGTGTATGAACGTGTAGCCAAAGTTGTAGCCCCCAAGAAGGAGAGACTGAAGCTGGCTGAGGATGAGCTGGCTGTACAGATGGGAATGTTGGCTGTAAAAAGAGCTGAGCTGAAAGAAGTTGAGGACAGACTGCAGAGTCTGAATGATGACTTGGCGGCTATGATTAACAAGAAGAAAGACCTGGAGGACAACATTGAACTGTGTTCTCAGAAGCTGGTGAGGGCAGAGAAGCTGATAGGAGGACTGGGAGGGGAGAAAGACAGATGGACCGAGGCTGCGAAGCAACTAGGCATTAGGTATGTATCAAAATATAAATGCAAAGTATTTTAATTTTCACTGAGTTATGATGTGTGGTCTGCTATTCCCGAAGTTTAGTATTAATCCAAATGGTGCCATATTTCTCTTCAACAGATACACCAGTCTGACTGGTGACATACTCCTCTCCTCTGGAGCTGTGTCTTACCTTGGGGCTTTTACAGTAGATTACCGCATAGAGTGCCAGGAACAGTGGCACATCCTTTGCCAGGAGAAGAATATCCCCTGCTCTGAAGACTTGACCCTCAGTAACACTCTGGGTAACCAGGTGGCCATCAGGACGTGGCAGATTGCTGGACTGCCAGTGGACTCCTTCTCCACGGACAATGGCATCATTGTGTTCAACTCTCGTCGGTGGCCCCTGATGATTGATCCACAAGGTCAAGCCAACAAGTGGATCAAGAACATGGAGAAGGCTAATAAGCTTGCTGTCATCAAACTGTCAGATGCAAACTATGTGAGAATCTTAGAGAACAGCATCCAGTTTGGCACCCCAGTCCTTTTAGAAAATGTTGGAGAGGAACTTGATCCGGTACTTGAGCCTGTGTTGCTGAAGCAGACCTTCAAACAGCAGGGTGTAGAGTACATGAAAATAGGAGAGAATATCGTGGAATATTCTAAGGACTTTTTGTTCTACATGACCACCGGACTGAGGAACCCTCATTACCTTCCTGAAGTGGCTGTGAAGGTTTGTCTACTGAACTTTATGATCACTCCACAAGGCTTACAGGACCAGCTTTTAGGGATTGTGGCAGCCAAAGAGAAACCTGAACTGGAGGAGAAAAAGAACCAGCTCATCCTGGAGAGTGCGGCCAACAACAAGCAGCTGAAGGAAATTGAGGATAAGATCTTAGAAGTGCTGTCCTCTTCTGAGGGAAACATCCTGGAGGATGAGACAGCCATTAAGATCTTGTCATCCTCCAAAATACTCTCTGAGGAAATCTCTGAGAAGCAAGAAATTGCCAGTGTCACCGAGAAGGAGATAGATGACACTCGCATGGGCTACCGTCCTGTAGCTGAGCACTCCTCCATCTTGTTTTTCTGTATCTCAGAAATGGCCAACATCGAGCCTATGTACCAGTACTCCCTGACCTGGTTCATTAACCTCTACCTTTATTCCATCGCTGAGAGTGTAAAGAGTGATGATGTGGCTGAAAGAATTAACAACATTGTTGAGCACTTTACCCTCAGCATCTACAATAACGTATGCCGCTCATTGTTTGAGAAGGACAAGCTGCTTTTCTCCCTTTTGCTCACTGTCGGCATCATGCAGGGTAAGGGCCAGGTTGATGATCAAATCTGGCGTTTCTTCCTAACTGGTGGCATTGCTTTAGATAACCCACATCCTAACCCTGCTCCAGAGTGGCTGTCTGACAAATCTTGGTCTGAGATTGTCAGGGCCACCAAACTTCCAAACCTGGATGGATTCTTGGAACATGTCCAAGACAACATCTCCAAATGGAAGAATCTTTATGATTCAGGAAAGCCCCATGAGGAGCAGTTGCCTGATCAGTGGGATCAGTTGGTGGGACTGGACCGAATGATCGTGATCAGATGCTTCAGGCCTGATAAACTGGTTCCAGCAGTGCAGGATTTTATAGCGGATAACATGGGACAAGCTTACATCGAACCACCTACCTTCGATTTGGCAGGGAGCTACAAAGACTCAAACTGCTGCTCTCCTCTCATTTTTGTGTTGTCACCAGGAACTGATCCAACTGCAGGTGATTAAGTGAACAAATACTGTATGTTCCTTTTAGATATTAACACACTATAGCTCCACACCACCTAGTGATGATATACAGTTGTGTGGAGAAGAAGAAGTGACTCTTGATTTTAATTTTGGATGCTGAAAGATCAAAATAAAGTATGACATTGCTCCTTCAGGTCTGCTGAAGTTTGCTGATGACCTAGAAATGGGGGGCAGTAAGACCCAAACCATTTCCCTTGGTCAAGGACAGGGACCCATAGCTGCTCAGATGATTGACGGAGCCATCAAAGCAGGCACATGGGTGGTGCTGCAGAACTGCCACCTGGCCACCAGCTGGATGCCCACTTTGGAGAGGATCTGTGAGGAAACCATCACTCCAGAGAACACACATCCTAGATTTAGGTAACCGATTCTAGACAGTCATTTTGTCTTAAACTTGCATTTTACATCAATAACATGATACACATTTATGCTCTTCTCCTCAGGCTGTGGTTAACCAGTTACCCATCTGACAAGTTCCCAGTTAGTATCCTGCAGAACGGGCTGAAGATGACCAATGAGCCTCCTAAAGGAATTCGAGCCAACCTGCTGCGCTCCTACCTGAGTCACCCCATCTCTGACCCTGACTTCTTTGGCAGCTCCAAGAAACAGGTCATCTGGCAGAAGTTTCTGTTCGGACTCACCTTCTTTCATGCTCTGGTGCAGGAGAGGAGGAACTTTGGACCTCTAGGTGAAAAATACACCCATTTAAGCTGTAGCTTCTGTTTGCTATTTGATCTTTGTTCAACTGAACTGCCTTCTTTCTTCAGGTTGGAATATTCCCTATGAGTTTAATGAGTCAGACCTGAGAATCAGTATCAGGCAGATCCAGATGTTCCTGGATGAGTATGATGAGGTTCCACTGGAGGCCCTCACCTACCTCACAGGTGAGAGTTTTACAGCTTTTCATTCAGCAGAGCTAGATTTACACCAATTAAATTAGCGACAAGGCAATGTTCTGCTTCCCCCTCTTTCTTTCTATATGTAAAAATGTATATACAGTAAGTGGCATCACTTGAAATTGACAGAACACGTCAACAAGCATGTCCTTGGATTTTCATTTTCTCTGGTTTCAATAATGTCTTTTTTTTGTATTGTCAGGTGAGTGTAACTATGGTGGCAGGGTGACAGATGACAAAGACAGACGTCTACTGTTGTCGCTCCTGTCCATCTTCTATAGTTGGGAGCTGATTGAACAGGAATGCTACCACCTGTGTGAGGAAGATCTGTATTATGTTCCAGCTCATGGCCCCTATCAGGTACGGTCAGAGCTCTGGTCGATTACTAATTAACGCTACACCGAAAGACTGCCACATCCATCATTGTCAGTAATGATATTACACGAAGCAGATGTCTTCTGAGGACATGATCCAAAGTAAATACAGGCTTGCATTAAACAAAAGGACACAACAGCAGCTGATTGTGAAATCAGCTGCTGTTGTGTACCCAGAGGAGGATTAATTGTTTTAATAACAGTGGATAATATTTGTCTGAGATTCAATCTAGACCATCTTAAGCCTTGAGGGCACAATGCTGAAGAGTGGTGTTATAAGGAATGAAATAGTTTTTTTAAACACATTCTTTTTTTTCAGACATATGTTAGCTACATTCGAAGCCTCCCAATTAGCGCCGATCCTTGTGTATTCGGACTTAATAGCAACGCTGACATCACCAAGGACAACCAAGAGACCAACCAGCTCCTGGATGGAGTGCTGCTGACTCTGCCCAGGCAGTCAGGCGGTGGAGCTAAGTCTCCTCAGGTTTGCATGGCCTATTTTCTGAAACGCTCAGACTTTGATTTTACATTTTTGGCTTATGCTTACACCCCTGAAGAAACAACATATGCTGTTGTCTGAAATCTTCCATGAATGTTTGTATTGTAGGAAGTAGTAGACGAGCTTGCAGAGGACATCTTGTCGAAGCTGCCAGCAGACTTTGACCTACAAATGGTGATGAGTAAATACCCAGTCATGTACGAAGAGTCTATGAATACTGTTTTGAGGCAGGAAATCATCCGCTTTAACAGGTGATAATTTGCAAAGCCATGCAGTTACATCAATTAAGAGTGGACAACAAATGAGTCACTGATTTTTTTTGTGTGCTTCTGAAATCTTTGACATCTCATCTTCTCTCATGTCAGACTTACAGATGTGGTGCGTGTCAGCTTGGTGAACATCCGCAAAGCTTTGAAGGGCCAGATTGTTATGTCTTCTGAACTTGAGAACGTCTTTAACAGCATGCTGGTGGGCAAGGTGCCCGCTGTGTGGGCAGCCAAGTCCTACCCCTCTCTTAAGCCAATGGGGAGCTACGTGACTGATCTATTAGCCAGACTGCAGTTCCTACAAGTAAGAATTATGACTGCCTTGGGTCACATAGACCTTGAGCATATTTGCAATATGAATGCCAAGATGAAAGCAGCACATACTAAATAGTTTTAGTCCAATAACGTATACTGTATGTAAAGTTTGCTTGGTCGCAAGGTATTGTTTGATTATTAAAAATTGATAAAATAAAAATTACATTTAGCATTTATTATCAAAAAATGAACGACACTGCATATTAATTATACTAATACCTATGCATAATCTTGGATGTCACTCTTGACAGGACTGGATAGATAACGGCCCACCTACAGTCTTCTGGCTCTCCGGCTTTTACTTCACACAGTCATTTCTTACTGGAGTGTCTCAGAACTATGCCAGGAAGTACACCATCCCCATCGACCACATTGGCTTTGAATTTGAGGTATTTTCTAACCTTCCTCAGCGTTTTTGGTCATATTCAGTTGTAATAATTTAGGGATACATTACACTCATACTGTTTGTTGTGTTCCAGGTAACCAAAGAGGAGACCCACATGGAGGAAAAGCCAGAGGATGGAGCTTATGTTAAGGGCCTTTTCATGGAGGGGGCGCGCTGGGACAGACAGAACATGGTCATTGGGGAGTCTTCCCCTAAGATTCTCTTTGACTCTTTACCCATCATCAAGCTCAAACCAGGAGAAATGGCAAAGTTTCAACATGAAAACATCTACGTTTGTCCTGTTTACAAAACCAGCGCCCGTCGAGGGACCTTGTCCACCACTGGACACTCTACCAACTATGTCCTGTCCATTGAGTTGCCCTCTGACAAACCACAGAAACACTGGATTAACCGTGGAGTGGCATGCCTCTGCCAGCTGGATGACTAAGAATTAGCAATTTTTAAATTACTATTACTCTACTCAGCTGCTGCATAAGCCAAAGAAACATTCAATACTTAAAGAAAACATTATTGCTATGTATATATATATTATTATTTTTTTAATTAAAGCCAGAGGTTTTAGCTTTCAAATATACTTTTGCTTTGAATATATATATATATATTGAAGCAGAAAAAAATGGTGTCGCATACAGTGGGCTCTAATCTGGGGTTTGCCATAGAGTCTAGAATCCTAATCAAAATAGCTGAGCATATTTAGCATGTATTTACTAGGGGATGAAATCTATAGCAACCTTTACTGTCCTTTAAAGCAATGACCAGCACTGACAGTGTCTCAGGATAATAGTCTTCTATTGTTTTAGAGCAAACACCATTCATAATATACACTATTGACCTCTGTTCTACATAGCAAATAGAAGATATGCTCTAGGACTGCGTAGAGATTTATTTAAAAACTCTGAGGCACTAAGGAGAAATATTTTATATTGATTATCGACTGATAACAGCTGATACTGGTATATATTTGTACTATGATGCACTTCAAAGTTGTATTTTCTATATGGTTCTATTTTTTCAGATTGGGTGGTGGTTAAAGATTTACTACTTGATAATAAAGACAGCGTAACGTCACAACAGCAGAATGGTGTCATTGCCATCTAGAGCTGCCCTTTAATTGATGTTCAGGTTATGAACTTCAGTTAAACATCAAGTCCATGTTTGTTTTCAATAGTTGACTGTACCGTACTGTCTATTTGGTCATTTTTAATAGATAACATCACAAGGTTTAGCATCAGACTGTTATACAGGAGTGTAGGTGGCTGGGTGGCTAAAAGCAGCAATGTGTTCTAAAGTCAAACACTAGATGGCAGCAAAGGCAAACCAGCACTTACCTGGAGTCTAATTTTTGAGGTGGTGGGACCCAGAATGTTGAACGTCTGTGCACGCTACAGCTTGACAGTTTTCTACATAAGTAACATAAACATGTATTCATCACATACATTGGTGCAGCTAAACCTTGTGTGTCATTTTAAAAGGAAACATGGACAGTTTAGAGTCAGAAAGTTGAGTGAAACACCAGATGAAAAAGATTGTGTGAGCGTGACAGACCCTCCATCTCTACTTGGGTGCAGTATGATGCCAAATACCTGCCTCGTCATGCTTGATTGCGTTCTGGCCAGGAGTATGTCAACGATTTTCTGTCCTGACAAGCAGATTCATGGCTCAATTATGAAATGCAGAGATTCAGTGCAGGATTAATGTTGTTCTTGGCATGCTGGCCGTACGTTATAACACAGGATGCTGCAAATCACCACTGAATGTTTTCATGAATGGCCAAACCCTTGTGAAATGTTTTAAAATCCTAATAGTATAATTTCACACATTCAACTCAATAACTTTAGCTCAGATGACTGGTGAGCAGCGCTGCCTGGCTGTCAGCTTTGCTTGATGTTCTCTGTAGTCAGCAGTTGTGGGTTTGGGCATTATTCATTTGACATCTGAATTCAGCTGCTGCACCATTACCCACCTTGGACCACAGGGCATAAAATATTGCAACTTTAAATCTATACATTATAAAATGCAGCTGATGGAGGTTCCTGTGTCAAGTGCTTCTAACTTAAATGGTGATGTTCGTTCAGCAGTAGTCTGAGCCATGCTTGCACGTTTCCTGCAACTTACCTGCCACAAACTTGGAGTTCATTTTGACTCAAGCTGCAGCTTTGTCCTGTTCTCTGAATCAGAGTGTTGCTTGGAACCCCTGCAAGGAAAAACACCAGCTATGTTTGAGCCTCTATCTCATCCCTACAGGCCTCTTTTTTTTTTTTTTTAAGATTTATTTTTGGCCTTTTATGCCTTTATTCAATAGGACAGTGGATAGAGTCGGAAACGGGAGAGAGTGGGGAAGGACATGCGGTAAACACCTGAGGTCAGAATCGAACCTGGGACAGTCGCTATGCCTTAGCACTTGGGTCACGCGACATAACCGTTAGGCTATCGGGGCGCCCCTACTACAGGCCTCTTTTAGCTAATATGTAAATATCCTCCAGAGAAAGCTACCTGGATAACAATATGATCACATCAGTTTAATGGCAATAACCAAAGTGACCTGTCAAAACACAGACATCTCCTCCAGTGCTCAATGAGAGTGTGACACCTTTATTTACTCACCAATGCGTTGCGGAAACTCTGCTACAGTTTTCTGAGCAATGGTACCCTGGTGTACAGCTTTTACTGCAGTCATTACATTATGTTAATGCCGAGGTGATAATGAAATGGAAGAGTCTCCTGCCTCTTCAGATAAGCTTCTCCCTAAATGATTAACTCTCTATGATACTGTGTTTTCTTATGGGGCAATTACACTGAAAATGGAGCGAAGTTTCATCACATGAGTCACACAACACGTTGGTTTTGTCTCAGTGAATGTTGCGCTGACCTTGATTTGTGAAAGCGTTACAGTGAGTCAACAGTCAAAAGAGCATGTTGTTTGTCCTGCACAGTCACATAAACACTGCAGCCAAGGGAGTGTGGACACTGGTCTATCCACATAACCTGGAAACGCCTCCCTCTCTGTGTACTTTTTGCAGCAAAATGTGTGAAGTTCCAGTAACTGTGAACTCACTCATCTTATTTGACATTTACTCTTGAGGATGCCATCTTGGCATTTATCCCTGAGCGATGTGTCACATTAATTTGCCCTTGAATCCTCCAGCAAAATCCATGACTTTATTGAATTTTAGAAAGGCAGTACATTGGCCTGTTTGCCTAGGAATATCTCTGAAGGGACTGCCTCAAAAGTTTAAATGCAAATTGTAAAAAAATAACTTGACGTTGACAATAGCTTGATTTATCGTGACTTGCGGCAGGATGACACGAGCAAATGATTCCACATTCATCTCTAGCAATATGTTGTTGGCAGTCAAGGTCATCATGTGTGCTATAGGGTTTTGCTCGATGGAACTGTTTCAAATGGAAGTATTATCAGTCACATGTACATATACACGATCAGCCACAACATTATGACCACTGGCAGGGGAAGTGAATAACATTCATCATATTGGTACTATGTGGTGTTCTGCTGGAAAACCTTGGATTTTAACATCCGTGTTGATGAGACTTAGACACCCAAATAAACATTGTCCCAGAACAAGCACACTCCCTCATGCAAATGGAAATCCCAAATGTCACTGGCCTACCCCCGCAGGAAAATGCACCCCACCACATGGAAAAAACATCAAACAATCAGGAACATCTTCAGGAACATGACAATGGCCCAAGATGTTGATTTGACCACAAAATCGGGAAAAAATTCACCTTAAATATAATTATATTAAAACTAGTTACTACTATTAACTCTTAAAATGGAAAAGCTCACATTGATTAAAATGTAAAGCAATGCCGAATTAATATTACTACAAAACAATGCTATTCGATTTCTTTTGTAACGTATGTATATCGCCGATGGAGGGGGGCGCCATATAAAATCTCACCTAGGGCGCCACATTGGGTAGGGCCAGCTCTGGCAATAGGACACCCTGAGAGGTCCTCTTGTCCATGCCCAATGGTTCAGAGCATTTTTGACCACATAAGGGGGACCAACACAATATTAGGCAGGTGGTCATAATGTTATGCCTGATCGGAGTATAGCATGTGAAGCCCCCATTTCTCATCAATGTTGGCAACACATGTGGACACTTGGAAAAATGTTGTACATATTGATTCAAATTGTGTTTATGAGTTTTGAGACTCAGACAAAAAAGACTGTACAAAAGACATTTTATAGTTTTCTCTACTTCTTGTCGTGGTTGTGCTGTTTCCATAGAGGTGCAGGACTTTACAGTGACAAATGAGCCCACAGTGAGTAAAAATGTGACAGGAGCAAAAAGAACAATACCACAGAGTAAATATATTCTACTGTAACCTAGAATTGTGTATTTTGTACTCAAGAACACAAACCTACAGGATGTTTAGTCACATACAAACAAAGGTAGGCGAGGAACGGCAAGTCAGCATCACTTAGTCAACACTCATCTGTCCACCACCCTCATCATCCTGAGGGAGGGTGGAGGTGGAGGTGGAGAGGGGGGGGTTTGTTGGAGGATGCAGGTGACCTGTCTTCCCACACGGTCCATCGAGTCTCCGACATGCTGTGAAGCCTTGGGGGGGATCAAACACAAAGCTCCCACTCATCAACAAGGCCACTGTTCCCAAGAATCTGATCATGTTTTGGTGTAAACACCCTGAAAGCCTCTCCTTTAATTATATTAAAAAGCCAGAGATTAGTGTGCTGACAGTTACCTCAGTGGAGCTAATTGTGAGTCATTTCACAGAGCAGCAGAGTTGAAAATGACTGTGTTGGCTCGTGGCCCAAATGTGTCCATTAAACAGAGCTCTGAACTGGTTTTAGTAATGGAGGAATAATCTGGCAGTGATGTTGGACTCAAACAATGATCCACATTCAGCTACATTAAGGGCCAAGAACAGGAAAACCACACCTTTGAGCGATTTGAACAGCAGCTTCGATGACTGTTAAATCAATAAAGCTCAGATTGTTTGTCCAAGTGGGAATGGTAAAGCTTGATTAGATTAGAAATGTGTTAATGATTACAGTGTTTTAAAGATTTGCCCTGAAGTCTTGTGAAACACAGCGACTCTATACAGACTGGTGATGAGTAGTCGCAGGTATTTTCAAGTGTAAAAGCAACAGAGGTGCGCAGTTAATTTCATTTTTAGTTTTCACAAACCTCTTTCTTTATGAAGTACTGCGGCCTGGAGGAGACATGCATAGAATAAAGCACACTTTTACTTCAGACACGCTGGTAGATTTTAATATTGAAGCAAATAAAAGGGAAAACTTTATCATGCCTGCACAGAAATATTAATACTAGTTTGTTCTTGCCTGAAAAGTGGTGCTCCATTTTAGAAATAGATTTAAGTTTATGAGTCACGGTCACGTCTTCTCAGCCTGTGGAGCCAGCTGTACAATTTATTTGTTGGCTTTCTAAAATTTGAAAAAGTAATCATTACACAATGATTCATGTTTTAACATGTCTTTTAAAAGCCTCTCAGCTTTGGGGGAGTGCAATACTGCTCTCTACTCTACTCCTCTCTGCAGCATCCCCCGGAGAACACGACTTTAAGACGTTCCTGACCTGTCATGTGTAAAAGTTAGAGATTGGGAAATAGTTCCAAAATGTTCCCAACATAAAGTCAAAAATTTACTTGAAAGATCCAGATTTATAGATTAAAGTTGTACAAGTAAAGTTGTGCTGATCTCCTGCTGTCCTCCTACGATCTGTCATGGATGTTGCTACTAGTTCTTGTGTAAGAAGACAACACTTAAACCTCTTGATACCCTGCCGATCTCATCAGTGCATAATGCTACTGCAGCTTCTACAACAGTAATAGAATGCTTGATTTCATTTCATTTTAAATGTATTTGTATATCTAGGTTTTATTAATAGCAAGAGAGAGAGAGAGGGCACCAGGAAAAATACTGGCCTTCACCTAATAGTTTAACTAATTGACATCATATAACTGGAAATCAGCCATGATTTTCCCCCTCTTCAAAAGTGGCTCTGGCTCCGACCCCAACTGCTACCGACCCATTTCCATTTTACCATGCTTAACCAAGGTCCTGGAGAAGTTGTTTTTTAAACAGATAAGCCACTTCCTTCATTCAAACCAGATCTTGTCAGACCTGCAATCGGGTTTCTGGGCTGGACATGGGTGTGTGACAGCCGCTATGAAGGTCCTGGACGACATTATTACAGCATTAGACGGCAAGCAGATCTGCATAGCTGTATTTATTGACCTTGCTAAGGCCTTCGACTCTGTTGATCACTGCATCCTCCTTCGTAGGCTCTCTAGCATTGGTCTGTCCACCACCTGCTGTGACTGGTTTGCCAGCTACCTTACTGACCATGTCCAGCAGGTGGAGATGGAAAACATCCTGTCAAACCCACTTACTATCTCCGAAGGTGTGCCTCAGGGCTCCATCTTGGGCCCAACCTTATTTTCGATCTACATTAACGATGTTGCAAAAGCTGCTGGCAGTTCACAGATCCATGCTTCTTACTTGTTGACCTGTTTACTTTTGTTCTGTGTTATGTTTATATGTCTATTTGTGTCTGTGGTTTTATATGTGTATTTATTCCTGCTGGTGCCTCTTGGCCAGGTCA
Source organism: Chromis chromis (assembly GCA_900302755.1). Taxonomy (NCBI): domain Eukaryota; kingdom Metazoa; phylum Chordata; class Actinopteri; family Pomacentridae; genus Chromis; species Chromis chromis. Next base: position 45,363 of record OMNN01097285.1, read on the forward strand.
TGTTGGCAAATGAGAACTGGATTGGAGAAAATTATAGCATACATTTGGTTTCTGCTTTGACTAGACAGGATAGTACAAATGTAGCCTCAACTTTTCTCTTTATTAACTTGCATTGCTAAAATGGTTAAAGAAAATAATCTTCTTCATGCATGTGACCTGTTGAGCTATATCCTTGACATTGAAACTAAAGTGAAAGGCGTCGTTGCTGGTATGTTGTCAATCTGGCCATCAACAGATCTTTTCTGTCTTTTTGTCCAGGTAAAAATAGGCTCCATGGCAAGACTCTAGATGGTGTGTAGCTGCAGCAAGGCTTGAGATGCAGACTGTGTGGCTTTTGTAACCTGTTAACATAGGCGCCGAGATCAAAAACAAGGAAGGTAAGAACTGTGGCACTGGCCTGATAATCAGACATACAAAGCTTTGACCAGGAGCTACTAAGTCCTGTCAAAATAGGTGCTAATGTTGAAATACTAGTATGTGCTACGCTTACATTTGCTTGCTTGTCTGTGTCCTGATTAGACAAAGATGGATGAACCCTTCATGACAGCACCCAGAGAATCCCTGAAGAGGTTTTGAAGCCCGACTCCTTCCAGCTTCCAGGTAATCCTCTCTAGGACATGCATGGCACCAGCCTAGTCACTTAAAGTGGCCACAATGTTTTAAACAGGTGAGTTACATAAAAATGTACCCGTACTGTTGTCGTGAAAGGGAAAATTAGCTATAGAGACCAATGTTTATTTCTGCCACCTTTCACATGGGGATCTATTGGGAATAACTCGCTTTTGGAGCCAGCCTATAGTGGGCATTTGAGGAACTGCATTGGTTTCTCTTTCCAGGCCTGGAAGTTGAACCCATAATGCAATCTTCCACCTCCCACGATGGTTTGTGGTGAGGCCTGAGAGCGACACTAGCAACAAGCCACACAGTTCTTCCGACTCGACTAGCTGCTACTGTCCTCACTGCAATTTTAACATTAGTCTAGAAGGGAGGAGAAAGACAGAAATGGGTGTCTATGCCTTTTTTTAAAGTATTAAGTATAAGTTATCTTTAACATTACATTTAAAGTGAAAATGTGAAGCAGAAACAATATTACTGCACTAGATACGTACAGAGGCAGTACAGATACAAATACCCATGTCTGTAAAAGGGGCAGGATTCGTCTTGTTAATGGAAAAATGATGCATAAATTCCCAACCAGCAAACTCATTAAAGTCTGTATAAACTCTCAATTCATGGAAAAATAAAACACAAAACGGATATAATAAACATGATTTTCTTGCAGAATGGGCATGTTTAGGACTCTAAGACAGCCTCAGTCACAGACCATTTGCTTGGTTGACAACACAAACCCAAGTCCATCATAACAAGTTTGATAAACGGCCTGAGCTTGTGTACAGAGAAACACAGGATCCACGTTCTGACACAGCAGGCATCAGGGCAGATATGATAAACACTGCATTTCCCCCCTCTTTTTTTTTTGTTGGAAACTGCAATATGACCAGCAACAGAGTGGAACCGCTGTGCATTATCCACTCTGATGAAAGTTGAGATAGGGGTATAAGCATGGGCAGTTTGTGGCGGAATGTATTCCACTTCCTTGCACACATTGTACAGCCTTTTATGCTGAAGGGACGGACATGTAGGACCTGAAATACAATCTTGGAAAAGGCTGTCAAAATGGCAATATCATTTTCCACTTGGTTGAAAATGAAGATTTAGTTCTATATGCTTAAGAATGTAGAACATGCAAATCCCAGACAGGACTTTGTGCTTGTGAAATACAATAAGCTTAACGTGGTAATTACGAAACTGCTGACAGGGGACTCGCGATAAACCTGCTTTAGTGAAGCATGGGGACGAATCAGACACCGGCTGCTGCTTGCGCCGTTCGAAAAGACAGATGAAATATGAGATAAAAGCTCAGCACAAAAACAGCCCCACAACCCGGATCACAGAGATACTGTATGTGCAGCGCATGTGATGGAGGAGACCTCGTCGGTTTTGTGTTTGCGCAGTGATACCTAATACGGCTTTGTAGAGAGGACATATATCCTCAGGAATGCAGGAGCGATAAAACTGGATTTATGGCCTGTTATACATGCTGGGGGGCACTGTAAGACACACATTGTTGCAATTTAATTTACTTTCATAGTGTCACTGGTGCAGTGTTTCATCTATTGTTATGCGTTTGTAGACAAATAACTAAACTGTTCATAATGGTCAAGTAATTAAATTATAGCATTATGGGTTTTTCTAGTCTTAGGATGGGTTCCTCTGAAACATTCAAACGCCACTCTGCTGAAATGACTGCATCCAATCGTAACATTGAATAGAGAAGCTGCTCAACCTTCTTAAAATGCAGGTTCACATTGGAATAATATCATCACTGAACACATCTTTGTTTGTCAAACTTGTGGCACGTAATTTGTGGTGAAACTTTTCCTCTACAAATTACAGACATGGCAGTTTTGCATGGGATATAGATCACAGATGACCGCAATTATCACAGATTACGAGAGGTCACCTGATGTACTAGTAACTAGTAAAGAATAGGGTTTTAAAGTGCCGGGAAAATGGTGAGGAAATCTGAATGCATAACTATAAATGTAAAATGTTGTACTAGGGAATTTTTCATGTAAAACTTACACCAATCAGTCATAGCATTATGACCACCTGCCTAATATTGTGTTGGTCCCCCTTATGTGGTCAAAAATGCTCTGAACCATTGGGCATGGACAAGAGGACCTCTCAGGGTGTCCTATGGGGTCTGGCACCAGGACGTTGGCAGTGGATCCTTTGGGTACTCTGGCTTGTGCAGTGGGGCCTCTGTCAATCCAACTTGTTCCACTGCATCCTGTTGATGCTCGATCAGAATGGGGTCTAGGAGGTTTGGAGGTCAAATCAACATCTTGGGCGATTGTCATGTTCCTCAAGATGTTCCTGATTGGTTGGGTGTCTAAGTCTCATCAACACGGATGCCAAAATCCAAGGTTTTCCAGCAGAACACCACATAGTACCAATATGATCAACGCTATTCACTTCACCTGTCAGTGGTCGTAATGTTATGGCCAATCGGTGTACATAGTATAAATAATGGCCAGTGTGCGCATGGAGCTTTCTCACGTGTAACCACATCCCTTAACCCCATAAACCTTAGCTTAGTTTAGAAATTTCCACCTGAAAAATTTCTCCAATTATAGTCAGTAACAAACCCACCAAAATGAACAATGTTGTGTCCCGTGGATAGGAGACACCTGAGAGGATTTAGAAACACAATAAGTCTCTTGGTATCCTTCACCAGTTCAGCAAAACATTACATTTTTAAAGGGGGGAAAAAGGTTTGTTTTTACCATATTGACATTTGATTTACCAATATCTCACTCCTTCAGATACTGTCAGATCAGACATTTTGCTTCATTTCCAGGTTTACCAGAAGACAACACAGCCACAGACCATATTCTTTCACTCTACCCTGTCAGCAGAGGGTTCATTTCAACTTTATATGATACCACAGCTGATATTTCTCCATCCTCGCTGGAAATAGTTAGGAGACAATGGCTGAAGAATTAAGAGAGGACTGTTGGGAGGCCTCTTCTAATTCAATGCGTATCTCCTCTCCATGTGTTCACCATGCAGTTCACCAGCCCGTGATTGGTTCGCCAGCTGCCCACCTGCAGGTGATTGGCTGCGAACTGATGAGGCCGAACACATAAGAAGCCAAGATGACACAACCATGGTGCAGGGAATCTGCCCATTTTGTAAGTGGCCACACTTGCATCCTGGCTTTGTACATGCAGTTCTGTCAGAAGGAGGATTTTTGGGTACTTGTGGGAGTTTGTAGGGGTGGGCAGCTATTTTTGTGTCTTCCTGTTTTAGTAGTTAGGAAGTAAACTGATTTATTTTGGTTGGTTACCTTTAGTTAGCTTATCTTGGTCATTTTATTTGTTAGGATGATCATTTTGGTTGTTGTTTTGGCCTATGTCCATGCCTATAAATAGTGTAAATAGTGTACATAAATATCAGAACTTTACCACTTGTATTCTGTGGTTTCTTGGTACCTGAGGGAGATGGGTCTAGTTCATTATATGTCTCTATCACCTCTAGACTGGGCCCTACAAGCTACTTCAAACTGCAAGTCGTTCCTACAAAATCACATAAATGCAAATGAAGTAAGTTGTACAGGAATGTAATTTTGGGAAATGGGGTTGGTTAGAGAAAAAAAATACAAGTACTTTATTACAAACACGACTGACAAAGAAAAATAAAGTAATAACTCTAAAATACAGCAGTGAGGGCTGTGAGGTCAGCAGTTCTACCAATCATAGTGTGTTTTAGATAATAACCCTAAACAGCCTGTATCAGAGGTTGCTCTGGAGATGAAAATGTTATGACTTTTAGCAAAGCCAAGCAACCCTTAGTGTAAAATGGTCTTCAAGACATAAAGTAGTTGAGGTAATTTGTTGTAAAATAAAAGAGAAAACACCCCCCATTAATATTTCTACTTGCGCTGCATGGAAGGAAACATCTGTTCCAGCCATTTAGTCAAGATTAGACAAGATGAGGATGGCATGGTTTGAGCAGATATAATTCTTGGCTGATATGGAGGTTAACTTTGCGAGCATTAAAACTGCATGTAAAGCATGTCTGGGGGTTTGTCACTATGCCGACAAACACAAACTAAAACGGCACAAGAGAGGGAGAGAGAGAGAGTGGGAGGCTCACAAAGCAGGCTTTTTATTACTCAGAACCCCACTGTCTCCCAGGGAGCACATATTTAATTACAGACGTGACAAGGAAGACATGAGGGAGTTCAAATGCAACAAATCCGTCATCCCCCCGCCCCGAGTAGAAATCGCACTCTCACCACACAGCATGCTGTACAGATTAGCTCGGGGTCGGAAATTACAGAACATCTCCCAACCTCAGTGGAACTCTCTGCTGGAGCTTGCCAACTCTCAGGACCAGCTTCCTGCGGTCTAATGATTCTCCCGTTTCCCTTTCAAGCCAGCTAAACAGACCTCTCTGTCCCCAGGTCGTTTCTAGCTTATCGTGCGTCTTATTTTGCTTCGTACTCAGCATGGCAGATGTGGTGTTATAAATAGATTTTATTCTGATTCCACTATTTTCCCAGCAATAGCTCAAGGCCAGCGTCTTTTTTATTCATACTTGAAAAATGTATCCCAAGGCTCTTCATAGGCGGCAGGGCATTTGATACCAGTGTAACCCAAGAAATGCTTACCATGTTAAACTTTGCTTAATGGGGTGCCTCAGGGATCCATCTGCACCTCTGCTCTTTTTTTTCTCCACCCCACCACGACACCATTTATGATATGCGATCGCTGAATCGAAGGACACAAATCAAGGAATCCCCTCTTTCTCGTGGGAGGTACGGGACGCTCTCGCCCACAGTCAGCACATTTTAACAGAGCTTTTCTTTCTCACATTTTTCATGGGTGAACATAACACTTTCAAAGCTATTATTTTCTGCCTTGACAAACATGAAATCCATGCCCCGGTAATAATAGAACTGCGGGAGGCATTTTAAAGAGGTGCTTCGATGTACAGTAAAAGATTTACACACTTCTCCTCAGACAGCTTCGGGCTTTAATCTATGTATGATGCACAGCTCTCTCATGGCTACAAAGGATAACATACTTGACTTTAGAGAGCTGCATGGTTCACATCTGAGTAAACCGATAAGGGCTGCATAATCTCTGCAGTGTGTTGCATCTTTCTTACCATGTGCAAGGTGAAGAAGTGTTCACATTCTTCCCTTTAAGCGGGACTAATCAATATTTGTACATTAACAATGGATCCAATTACTTTGTGTAATGTGAAAGGAGTCACTTGTAATGACAAACCTATAGAGCAGGGGTAGCCAACCAGGATAGGGGCTCTCGAGGACCAGGGTTGGCTACCCCTGCTATAGAGTTATCACCCGACTAAGTCCACAGAGAATTTTTGCATCTTTCATCACGTACTTTGGGGTTTTTCACAGATGTACTAAACTGTTTCCAGCAGCAGCTGTTGTCAGTGAAAAGCTTTGATAATTCTGCACTACTCAACCTGATGGTAAACATACTGGAGCATTTAGCCGCTAAATAACCAGATCATTACCGTAGGAGTTGGCAGTGACCAAACCAGAGCTGCAGGGAGGAGTATTGGACAAACAGATGAATGTTGCTTTGTGCTTGGCTGGATGTGTAAACTTCATTTAACCTTCTGTTATGAATCTACGTCAGAAAAGTAACTGAACGTCGTGGCAACTCAGACCACAACCACTGTGACTGGTCCGCTTGGATAACTTCTTTGTAATTATGAAGTTTTTCCACAGCATATTGATTTGAGCAAAAATTATGCTTATGTGAAACAATATGTAATAAATTGTAATTGCACACGTAATCCGTGTTTAGACTTCGTTGGCTACTCTCTCTCTCCTGTTTTTCAGTATTTTCAGTAAAAGTAACTATTCAACATTTACTAGCTTCAGCTCCAACATGATCCATTCTGTTTTAGATGAGATAAAAGACCATGAAGAAACTCGATATGGTGGCATAGAAACACCTCCGCTAACTATTATTTGGTGATGTAATTGCAGAGGGACACTGACACACCAGCACACGAGTACAAATACTTGCAACAGTGAAGGCCACTTAAATAGACTACGGCATAAATAGTAAATGGTATTTTTCCCTCAGAAATGTTATACAGTGTTCCCCATTGACACACATCAGTGGTGGCAGAGCTGCCATGCTCACCCACTATCAGGAGGAAGTTCAGGTTCAGTGTCTTGTCCAAGGGCACTTTGGCCAGGAACCGGGGATCGAACCCCCAACCTTACAAATAGTGGACAACTTGCAGTACCACCTGGACCACAGCCGCCCGTAGTCTACATAACGTTTGTGTAGATTCGGATTCTGGTTTATACACCAAGCTCTAACCGGCATCTGTTTGCTAACTCATTAGCCATAGCAACTTCATTAGATGTTACTGTCAAGAGCTGTGAATACAGCGTGTCTGCTGCCCCCAAGTGGCTAACAATTTAGTTAATAACATTTAGACAAATATACGTACAATTTCATTTAGCAGACGCTTTTATCCAAAGCGACGTACATAAGTAGTTAGGCGGGGCAGCATTAAGGGTCCTCACTGGAAACCTGCACCCTGGCTGTGATTGGTGGCCTAGTGGTTTGTGAAGGGAACTTGTACCCGGTGGGTCGCCAGTTCGAACCCCCGGACTGGCAAGAGGTTGAGGTGGGAAAGTGAGAGTGACTGCTTGTCCCAGTCACCACCACTGTGGGCCCTTGAGCAAGGCCCTTAACCCCTGACTGCTCCCCGGGCGCTGCACTGCGGCAGCCCACTGCTCCTAGTATGTATAGTTATGAGGAGCATCACATCCCACCAGAGAGAACTGAAAACATCGCTATACCTCAGAGTGCTTCTCCTCTCATATGTTGACTCCCTCTCTCTCTCTC